>PVIJ01007412.1:0-82739 GCA_004024925.1 Scalopus aquaticus | reverse complement strand
TAGTTAGGAGGGCTTTAGCTATGCGAGGTTTTTTGTGGTTCCATATGAATTTCATCAGTAGTCGATCTATTTCTTTGAAGAATGTCATTGAGATTTTTATTGGAATAGCATTGAATCTGTAAATTGCTTTTGGTAGGATTGCCATTTTGATAATGTTAATCCTTCCAATCCATGAGCAGGGGATGCCTTTCCATCTTGTTTCTTCTTCTATTTCTTTCAACAGAGTTTTGTAGTTTTCTTTGTATAAGTCCCTTATGTCTTTTGTAAGATTTATTCCTAGATATTTGAATTTTTTGGTTTCAATTTTGAAGGGGATGGATTTCTTAATTTCTTCTTCAGATTGGGTGTTTGCATATAGGAAGGCTATTGATTTTTGTGCATTGATTTTGTATCCTGCTACTGTACTGAACTGGTCTATTATTTTGAGTAGTTTTCTTCCTGAACTTCTTACGAGTGATTTTCACTTACTTCTAAATAAAGCCTTTCTTCCAGATCTTGCTTTTCGTTCATTCACCAGAACTCAAGCTTTTGAATTCTAAAATCACATGACCAATTTAATTTTTCAATTATGGTTTTTCCTAGATATATGAATAAAGATTAAACAGATTTCCTGGAGAAATCGACTGAAAAATTGACTTTTTATTTTTCTCATACTGCCATTAAGTATTTTCCAGCATATTTGTTTTATTAAAGACTAATTTTCCATGAATAGACTTTAGAACACGGTTCTCTCTAGAGAACTTTTACAAAATTTTAAGTTTGGAACATGAAAAGAGCACAAGTAAGCTTTCACTGAGTCTCCTATTCTTCCTGAGATTCAGAAAGGACAGTCAAGTCTTGGAGATTCTTTTCTTCAGGAGGGTGCAGCCTATGCTCCTAGTGGAGAAACAGGGAGGGTGTTATTCTGACAGCCTGGTCTCCAGGAAACAGTCTGTTCCCTTAAACTAGAGAAGGGCTAAGCTTCCTCAATATGTCCCAGTCCAGCACACACTAATCCCTGTACCCCAACACTTTGTTTCTGTTTTGGGCCAGAGGCTGGCAAACTTCCTGTATAAGGCCAGATGTAAATATTTTGGCTTTGTGGTCCGTAAGGTCTCTGTTGAAACTCTTCTCCTCCGCTGTTGCAGCTGGAATGTAACCACAGATTGAAGTTAAACAAATGAGAGTGGCTGAATGTTAGAAAAACTGTCTTCAAACCCTAGCAGCTGGCTCCATTTGTCCACATGTCGTCCACATGCTGTAGTTTACCAACCCCTGCTTGGCGTCACGCTCCACCTTCTTACTGGGTTAGCTGTATCTTGCCCCATCCTTTAGGTGAAAAAGATGCTTGCATCCTTATTCTCATCCACATAAAGAACAACTGTTTAGCAGTAGTGCTTCTCTAAGTATCCAGGCCTCCTCCTGGGACATCCAAGAAAAGTTTGAAAGTATAAACTAAGTAACAATTATATCCTTACTTCATGGGTAACTTTGGAGTCTAAATTCAGACTGTGCCATGTGGCATAAACCAGACTGTCATATCTGATTCTACAGGCTTTCCCTATAAGGGGTACATGAAGCACATGGGAATTGAGCAAGGTTGCCAAGAGGCAAGAAAAGTATGGGTTCAAGCTTAGCAGAAGCCCTGTTTTTCTTGATCAGGAATAAAGAATAAGGGTGATATTCCAAATAAGGATGATAATCCAAGTATTCAATAACTCTTAAAACAGTCTAGGGACCTACTAAGAGCAGCAGGTCCTAATGGTAGGTAAACAGCAGTGCTCCACTAGCCAGTTCTCACTGGAAGGAAGTTCCTAGTAAATGGTAGCAGAGTAAACACACACAGTTTTTCAAACCTGCATCATATCTATGTACATGTTAAAAGATACATTGATAATGAATCTTTTACATTATCTAAATATTTTTTCACACTTTGAGACTACTTGGTCTTGTACTTCTTCATTCCAAATCTTAATCTTGTCTCTCTTTACTCCTGATTGAGAAAAATAGGGCTTCTGCTAAACTTGAACCCATGCTTTCTTGCCTCCTGGCAACTCACTCAATCCCCCTGTGCCCCATGCACCCCTTACAGACCAATCTTACTTTTTCTAAAAGCTTCTAAAAGCTAAAACCTTCCAAGATACTCAGGACTTCCTTATTCTAAATTAGTAATTACTTAACTTGAGTACAGCATTTTCCATTCCATATACTAGTTACATCAGATGTTTTCTTCAGAAAAGATGAGTTGTTATGCAGGCTAAGAAATTTGGTAGCAACAATTTACTGCACTCTTTCTAATCTCTCTGAATTATGTTAAATTCATCTTTGTTGTTATTTTCCAAAAATAACTCTCCTCAGCATCTGATAGGTCTTATAAATAATGAAATCAGCCATTTAACCTATTTGACAAAGTCCCATCAGACCTGTGTTGAATAAAAAATGCAAGACCCCATGGTAGCCTAAAACTACCTATTTGTATTCCTTCAGTGAGTTTATATTTCATTTAAAAAATAATTTAACAGGGACTAAGTCTCTGCACTATCAAGCTATCGCCAGCTACTGTGGCATGAGTTTGATCCCCGGCCAGGGAGCTGACCCACACGGCTCAGCAGACGTCTCCTGTGTTCCCTGTTGCTCCCCTCAGCAGTGTATTTCAGTAGATCCTCCTGTTTTGCTCCCCACTCTGTCTCTAGTGAATCCTCTCACTCCACCACACCTGTGGCCTACATCCCATTTCTTCTACGCATAAATAAATAAAAATAAATCTTAAAAAAAAATAAAAGCTTAAATTAACAAATAACAAATGGAAAATGAGAAAAACATTAGCCGAAATGGCTGGTGAAGGAAGACTTTGTAAACTGGTGATGATAAGATAAAGTATGGTTTATCTAGGCAGACTTTACAACTCACTAGAAGGGAAAACTGTATGTTTTGTAATATTTCTAATATTTACTGAACATAAATAGACACTGGGAGCTATTTAATTGGCCCTGACCTGTTTGTTTTGTTTCCATTCAGGTGTTGTATTAAGTTAACATTCTGTGGTAAGCTATATCCATTTTCAGAATCTCGCCTGCTTTGTGGACAGCCCCCTACAGCCCCCCTCACCCTTTTTTTTTTTTGGCATTACTATGCCTCACATGAAGCAAGGCTTTAGAAATGGAAAATGCCTAGATCACTTTGATGCTTTTTTAGAGTTGGTTCTTTCTCACTTTGAGATTCGAAAAGAAAAGATGGCTGTCAGCTCACAGATCTCTGCCCTCTGGGTGCTCCTGTGCCTTTGCTTCACAGACTGTCTTCTGGGGCCAGAATCCTCTTGGCAGTTGTCTCTGGGACAGCACATACTACTTAAGGACTCTATTTCCATGAATGTTTATGTGGTATTTCTTCTCCCACTGCCTACTCTTCTATTCCCTTTCTCTTCCATCATAGCATAACTTTGTTATCTTCTTGGAGCTGGTACTGCATAGAACCAGTTTCTACAGTTTAGAGATCTGTGAGAGCAAGGAAATTAGAGAATAGCGATGAACCTCAGATAGTGTTTTATTAAAAAAAAAAAGTTGTTTTTAAAATGAAATCTTGAGTTTAAAGGAAAAGCATTAAATTTGGAAGAAGGAAGAATATAGGTTTTTTTTTTATTCTATAATAAATACAAAAGAAATGATAAATATTATTAAATTATCTAAATTTAAATAATTTTCTGAAACATGTTTCTTCAGTGAAACATTCACTTAAAAAGAATTTCCACCTATACCTACAATCTGTCCACACTTATGTGTTTAGTATTTATTTACTCATGAAGTAGGATTCATGCTGGAATCTGCCATAGACTGAGGGTTGTCAAAATAAATCCAATGTAATTTCTTATTTAAAGTTGCTTAAAATCTAATAGCTGAGGGGAATCATATCTTAGAGTCAATACAGCATATGGTAATGGCATGTATTGGCAAAGTATTTTCATCTATAAGTCAGGGACAGTATTTCAGAGAAAGTGGGACTTATTTATTCTTGGTTTATACAACATCTCATTTTTCTCTAATAATGTATACAACTTTTTCTTTGGTTAACTATCTGTTCCAATCTTTGACCTATTAAAAAATTGAGTTGTTTGTTTTACTATTATTGAATTTGGAATGTTTTATAAATATGCTGAATGCGAGTACTTTATCAGACATGTGATATACAAATGTTTACTTAAAGTATATCACTTACCTTTTCATGTTTTTAAACAGTGTCTTTCAAGGAGCAGAAGATTTTAAGTCCATTTTATAAATGTTTTATTTTGCAGATTATCCTTTTTTGTGTCACCTAACCTAAACAAAGATTTCTCCTATGTTTTCTTTGGAAATCTTACAAGGTTTCAGGCTTTACATTTAGTTCTATGATGTATTTTGAGTTGATTTTTGTATATGGTATGAGGTATGGATAGAAATTTTATTTTTACTGATGAATCTTTAATCGTTTTGGTGCTCTTTATTGACAGGATTGTTTTCCCCAATGAGTTCAGCCTTTGCACCTTTGTTGAAAATCAATTGACAACGTGTGTGGGTTTATTTTCGAACTTCCCTTGGTTGATTTGTCTTTTTGGTGGCACTATCAAATTGGTTTTTTTAATGTAGTTTTATAAGTCTAAAATTCAGCTAATATATGTGTTATGAGCGTTTTTCCCCATAGCATTTTGGCTATTCTAGGTTCTTCATATATCCATGTCAATGTTAGAAATATTTCCATTTCTACAAAGAAGATCTGCTTGGATTTTGATTGTGATAGCATTAAATTTATAGATCTAATTTGGGGAAAATTGACATCTTAAAATATTGAATCTTCCAAACCAAGAACAACATAGCTCTCCATGTATTTAGGTCTTTTTTGACTACTCTCAGCCATATTGGTAGTTGTCAGTATACAGGTCTTGCTGTCTTTTGTCAGATTTATTTTCACATTTTTGAATTGCTGTTGTTTTTGTTTTTGCATAGAAGAACTGGGGTGTAGGCCAGATGTGCAGGAGGTGAGAGGATTCACTAGAGACAGAGTGGGGAGCAGAACAGGCAGATCTACTGAAGTACACTGCTGAGGGGCACAGTGGGCGAGACAGGAGAGGTCTGCTATACCATTGTGGGTTAGCTCCCTGGTTGGTATTGAACTCGAGCTTAGAGGTGATAGTGCTGAGACTTAACCCCTAGGCCACTAGGGAGACCCCATTTAAGCTATTGTAAATGGTACTGTTTTTGTATTGAATTTGTAATTGTTTTGTAAATTTGTATTGTTTTGTGTATTGATCTTATATTTTACAAGCTTTCTCTGTACCATATGGGTCAGCTCCCTGGCCGAGAAACAAACTTGTGCTGCAGTGGCTGACTATAGTTTCATAGTGCTGAGACTTAACCCCTTGCACTACCAAGGAGGCCCTGGCTTTCTTTTCTTGTATTATATTTCTTTTATTTTCTTGATGGGTTTGTGTAATTTTGACTTTATTTCTTCCTTAAGTATTTGGTGTAATTCTCTGCTAAAGCCATCTGGGCCTGGAGTTTTCTATGTTCTAATTTAGAAAATTTCAATTTCTTTAATAGATATGGAACTTTTCTGGTTATTTGTTTCATTTTGAATGAGCTTCGGTAGGTTGTATTTTATAAGAAATTTGTCCTTTATATCTAAGTTATTAACTATATTGTCCTTAAAGTTGTTTATAATATGTTTATAATATGCCTGTATTATCATTTAATATTGTTAAATTTGTAGAGACATCATCTATTTGGTTCTAGGTACTGCTAACTTGTATCTTCTCTCTTTCCCCCCCCTAATCTGTCTGGATAAAAGTTTACTAATTTTATTGATCTTTTCTAAAACAAGCATCTGGTTTTATTAATTTGATCTATTTTTCTATCTTACTGTGTTTATGTTTGATAACTTGTTACTTTCTGTTTTCTGCTTACTTTGGTTTTAATTTATTTTTCTAGTTTTGTAAGGTGGAATTTGAAGTCATTGGTTGATTCTTATTTAATACAGATATTTAGTGCTATAAACTTCTCTGTGATTACTGTTTTAGCATCACAAATTTTGTGTTGCTGGATGTGTAATAAGTCCCTGCTTTCTAATTTCATCTTGATTTCTCTTTTGCTCTATTGGCTATTTATAAGTGTGTTTTTTATTTTCAAAATATTGCAGGATTTTCGATATGCCTTTCTGTATGCCTTTTTGTTATATACTTCTAATTTAAGTCACTTGTAATCAAAAAACATGTTTCTATCACTTGAATTCTTTTAATTTTTTGGCATTTGTATAGATCCGATACCTATATTGCTAAATGCTCTGTGTGTACAAAAAATGTGTTCTGGTTTTCAATGTTCTGTAAATGTCATTTGAGTTGTCTTATAACTTGGTCTATAAATTGTTGAGTGAGGGAATTTTTAAATTTCTTATTATAATAGTGACTTTTGTCTACTTTTTCTTGTACTGACAGTTTTTGATTTATATGTATTATACATTATTGTGTACATTAATTCCTGACTGACCATTTTGATATTATAAAGTCTTTAGTAATATTTTACTCTGTTATAAACTCTTTCTGATATTAAGGTAGCCATAAAACTTTCATTTGATCATTTTAGCCTAATATTTTTACTTCCCTTTTACTTTTAACATGTTTGTGTTTTATCACTTAAAGTGTATTTCTTGTCAGCAGTGTTTGTGTCTTGTTTTTAAATGAAATATGACAATCTCTGCTTTTTAATTAGGAATTTTGGACTATTTTGGTGTGATAGGATTATGTGTACATATATTACTTTAACTCTTTTTGTATTTGTCTTTATTCCCACTTTTCCTCCTTTTTGGGACTTCTTTTGGAATAATTGAATACTTTTTACTTTCTACCTCTTTGTCATGTGATTTTAGTGATAACTTTAAGTTTCATATTCTTTAACTTATAGTCTTATCTTCAAGTAATATATAGTATCAACTGTCACTTGATACTATATATTAATACTATTAATGTGAAATAATATTCTATTAGTTTTGTTTCAAATAATCATTTTGCCTGTAGGATGATTTAACTAATAAGAAACTTATGTTTCCTATTTAACCATATTGTTATTACTTCTTTTATTTTTTAAAGATTATATATATATATATATATATATATATATATATATATATATATATATATATACACATATATATATATATGCATATAAGAGATAAGAGCTGGGGTATAGGCCAGAGGTGTAGGGGGGTGAGAGGATTCACCAGAGACAGAGTGGGGAGCAGAACAGGCAGATCTACTGAAATACACTGCTGAGAGGAGCAATGGGAGAAACAGGTGAGGTCTGCTGTGCCATGTGGTTTAACTCCCTTGCTGGGATTAAACTGCTGCAGTGGCTGCTGACAGGCTTCATAGTGCTGAGACTTACTCCTGTGCGCTACCTGGGAGGCCTGTTACTATTTCTTAAGATCTTCATTCCTTTGTCATTTTCCTTCTGTTTGAAAGATTTCCTGTAACATTTCTTATAGTAAAGTTGTGCTGCTAGTGGATTTTTTTTTATCTTTTTTTTTTTTTAAGATTTATTTATTTATTCATACAATGCTGGGGTACAGGCCAGAGGCGTGGGGCGGCGAGAGGGTTCACCAGAGACAGAGTGGGGAGCAGAACAGGCAGATCAGAAATACACTGCTGAGGGGAGCAGCGGGCGAGGCAGGAGAGGTCTGCCGCACCATGTGGGATTCTCCCCGGCCGGGCGTCGAACTCGCGTTGCTGCTGCCGACAGCTCCACAGCGCAGTGCTTAACCGCTGCGCCACCGGGGAGGCCCTTTTTTATCTTTTTTATGTCTGAAAAAATTATTTCCCTTTCATTCTTGATGTTTTTTTTCACTATATATATACTAGGTGTTTTTTTTCCTCAAGTGTTTAAAAGATATCTACTCTTGTTCCTCTCTACATGATTTTGCATTTTACTCCATCTGATTTAAGATTCTTTTTTCTTTTTCACTGGTTTAAACAATTTGATTATGATATGCCTTGATATAATTTTCTGTGTGTTTCTTATACTTTGAATTTATTGAGCTCTGAGTTTTCATTAAATATGGACATTCTATTTGGGTCTTTGTAAAATCCCCTGCCCCCACCCCTTTTTAGTTAAGGTTAACATTGTTTTACAACACTATATATTTAGAAGTTTAGGTTGACACCTCTTCAAATGTATGCAGTTACACCATACCCAACATTAAAATGCTAATAATTTTCCACCATAGTCCATTAGGCCTCCTCCATTTGCTTCTACCCCACAGCCTCCCCTTCCAGTAGCCCCAATTCTGCAGTCAGAGTCCAAGGGTTAGTTTGGTTTTTGTTTTATCTGTTCGTTGGCTTTCTTTCTTTATGTTCCTCATATGAGTTGCAGTATTGCTCCTTCTGACTTATTTCTCTTAGTGTAATCCTCCCCATGTCATCTATGCTGTTACAAACATCAGGATTTCCTTTTTTTTAAAATAACTTGAGTCATATTCCATGGTATGTATATATTTCATCTTCTTTACATACTCATCTACTCTTGGCACTTAGGTTGTTTCTATAGCTTGATTATTGTAATAAGTGCTGCAGTGAATACAGGAGTAGTGTTGTATTCGGATATATACCTAGGACTGGAATTGCTGGATCATATGGTAGATCTATTTTTAACATTTTGAGAAACATTCAAACTGTTTTTCACAGGGATTGGACTAGTCTACATTCCCATTAATTGTGTGTGGGAGTCATTTTTTTCTCCTGACCCTAGCCAACACTTGTTTCTGATCTTTTTGTTATGGACCATTCTCACTGGTGTGAGGATGTATTTCACTGGAATTTTGGAAAATCTTCCAATTGTTTACTGAACATGTCAGTTTTCCGTCCAGTTTCCTTGAACATTCAGCATAAAATGTTAACTGTTTAATTATCTGTCTATTAATCCTATCATCTGTGTCATTTCTAGGCCTGTTTTTGTTGATTGAACTTTCTCCTCATATAGACAATATTTTCCTGTCTCTTTGCTTGCCTGGTAATTTTTTATTGGAATTAATATGAATTTTATAATCTTGTGACTGGATATTTTTATATTTCTATAAATATTTTTGATCTTTTTTCTGGGACTTGAAAACTGTTTTATCCTTTTGTATTTTGCTTTCAGGAGTCACTGGCTGGGATCAGAGTGGCATTTAACCTAAGGAAAAGTTTTCCCCACTCTAGAGGTAAAATACTTCTGAGAACTCTATATGAAGTTCTATAAATTGTTAGCTTTTCCAATCTGCTGTTGGCAACACTAACTATTCTTCACTTTCTTGATTACTGAGTAAAATTTTCTCTTATTTTTCTAGTGACTTTTCCCTGGCCTGCAGCAGTTTCCCTGTATGAGTTTTCTGATTAGTTACTCAGATGAAAACTCAAGGGGTATACTCAAGAGTTCCAGAGGTCTCATTCCTTGGATAGCTTGCTGCTTCAACACTCTCATCTCTGAGCTCCATAACTCCTTTGAGTTCCAACTTTATATCCTAAACCCAGAAAGAGCAGCAGGCTTAGCTAGGTTCCCTGTCTCTGCACCTTGGCTTGGAAACTCTATTGGCTTGAAGCTGGACCTATGGTAGGAGCCAACTTGTTTGTTTTCTTTCTCTCAAGTATCATAGTTTTTAGTTTCTTGACATTTACTATCTTGAGAATCATTTAATATATTTTGTGGATTTTATTTCTTCTTTATTTGAGGCGGGTGGTAAATCTGGTTTCTATTACTCCATCACTGCTGGAACTTAACGCGTTTATTAGACCACCCGACTTCCTCCTATTGGTCACAGAGATTCTGTTTATTTTCTTTTTCTCTCTGTGTGCCTATCTTTGTGCTGTTAATATTGACATGTCTTCAAGTTCACTGATCCCTTTTCTCTAATGTGTTATCTGTTGTTACTTCCACCCGGTGAATGTCTTATTTCACATACTGTATTATTTATGTATGGAAGTTTGATCTTTTATTTCTTCTCTTCAGGTTCATGTTTTGTTTCAGTTCTTCAATATTTTGAATACTTTTATTATGCTGTTTTAATGTTTTCCCCTGTTAATCAAATCATCACTCTATCTTTCTCCTGACTGATATTATGGGGATAAGCCACTTTTTCTTCCTTCTCATTTCTCTGTTAATTGGCATTGGATACTTGAACTTGAGAATTTTAGGTTGTGAATTGATAGGTTATTTTATATTTCTTTATTGTTGTATTTGTTTTAAGAAGATGCTAATTTATTTTGGCAGAGTTATTTGTGGATTTTTTTTTGGGGGGTGGTGGTGAATGAGTATGTTCTAGAGTAGCCTGTAAATTAATCTTTACCAGTAAGGCGAGAAACTTCTAAGGTTTCTACAGAATGTCCTGTGTATTCTATCTACCACATTTCTTTATTCTAGCAGGTGCCACATCTATTGCTGTGTCATGGTTGAAGGTGGAAGTCCACTTGATATATTTTTAATATATACACCCCAGTACATAGATATACCTGGCTCTGTGTGAACTGTGATGATTTTGTCAATTATAGCTCCCTAATTCTAGTCCCAGGAGTTAATTTGTACCTGTTATGAAGATTCAAATTTGCCACCCTGGTAGGTGAGGGACCTGAGTAAGGGGACCCCCATATCAATTCCTGGAGCAGTTTCACTTCATAGATCCTGCTTTTCTGGTGCTCTAATCAGAAAATTCTGTCTTACTCAGCCTTTCTGAATCTGGATATCTGCTCCTGCATTTCAGTGAGACTGTTCAGTTCTGCTCAGTATCTCCTCTGCTCTGTTTTGGAAATTGTTCTAAGTTGATAGTCGTGTGCATAGGAAAATTCATCTCATTTGTTTCCTTTCTCCAGGCAGCATAATCCTACACTGCCTCTTAAGGTTAAAAACAGTTCTTCCTTTATTTGTCCAATTTTCTGGTTGTCTACGGCAAGAGGGTAATTCTGAATCAGTCTTTCATGATTCCAAAGGGAAGTTCACTTAATGAATTTTTAATTATGCATCTGCATGCATGATATATATGCAGTTTTTTGTTTTGCCTGTACTTGCCCTTATTAGAATCAAAGCTCAAAGAGCTTTTTTGTTCACTGCTGTATTTACAGTACCTAGAACAATAGGTAGCACCTTCAACCTCATATCTAGTGCTAGAAGATACTCTATAAGTATTTTTTAAGTTATTCATCATCATCATGATACTGTTGTCAGTTTCTTCAGAACAGCAATTTTATCCTTCTCTTTGCACATGTTTCACCATTGCCTCTAAATCATCTCATATTAAATTCTCAGTTGTAAATACTTTGCAGAAAGCTACTTTTTTCCCCTACAAGTTAAAATTTTGGCTGATTATTGAGAAAGTTGGGGCTGATTAGAGGACGTGTTCGAGCTTAATGACCTGTATCTTCTTGTGAATTCTTAAGTACTCAGCTACAGATTATGTTTATGTCTTCCATGGACATAACAATAATACCCTGATAGAACTGTCTCAAATCCCATTAGCACTCATTGAGAAGAATGCAGAAAAGTTTGAGGAGTTCTTTCCTTCAGGAAAGGCCATCTAAATGGATCTTAAATTAAGTCAGGAGTGGAAGGGAAGATTCCGAGCATAGGGAAAGCATGAGCTAAGGTACCCAGTCATTAATCTGTGGTTGAAGAAATACATGTGCTATTTTGAATTCCCATTGCAACATCCAAATAGAGATGTCCAGTGGAATATCAGATGATGATCCTAAGGAAGTGCTCAAGAATGGAGTTAAGGATTGGGAAGTTACCACATGGCCAAGTCTAAACCCCAATGTGAGAGTTTTGATCGGGGGTGAGGGGGTTTATAGAAATATAGACAATGTGGACCCTTGAGAGAGACTAAAATACAAAGGTTGGTGGGTAAAAAAGCATTCATAAAATAGACTAGAAGCACTGTTCATAGGTGTTTGATCAGAATCAGGAGAAAGTGAGGTCTTGCTAAGAGACAGATTTGTGTTTCTAAAAATCTGATTTATATCTGTGGCACTAGAATTACTTATAGTAGGCATAGAAGGGGGGTGCTTATAAAAGTACATATACTTGTACCTGTTCTCAATAGAAGTTTCTGTGAATAATGCCCAAAGATATTGATTTTATAAAGTTCTCTAAGAAATTTTTAGCAAGATAAATATTAGGAGCCACTGCAGTAGTTTCAAGAAGGAAGACTCACCAAATGAATCAAAGTTGAAAGAAAATTCTAGTCTAATTGAACAGTAAAAATTTCCTTAGTAGCTGACTATTTAAAAAATATTTCTAGGTTCTTAATCTTCTTGCTGCTATACCTAGGGTTACCTTTTGACAGCTTCCCCTAAGCTTACTAATATGTTAATATAATAGATGTTCATTGAATGAATGAACAAGTCATCTAAAAATGAAAGATTATAGATATAACTAATAATTTGGTAAATTAGAAGGAAAGAGTGGGTAGGCAGGGCTTGAAAGTTTTCATTATCATGCACTCAATTTACAAAGTAGAAATGAGCCTAGCCTTCATTCCTTTGTAGTCTATTCGATTCAAGTAAACATTTTTTAAGGGTTTGCTATGTAGCCACCACTTAATATGTGTCCATGAAGTGTATCAGGTATAACCGACTTTGTGTTCTCTAACTTCAGAAAAACCAAGAGACTATGTAAGGGGCTTGGGGAGACTTTTATTTACTATCCTCCTACAATTTTTGACACTATAGCTGTATTTGTTTTTCAATTACAGTATTATTTTTATGCCTTCTTTTGAGAAATATATAGTTCTTTTTCTTCTCATTTTTTGTTTAGGATAATAAAACCAAGAAATCTTTTGTGAAAGAGCACATTTCTCAGAAGTTTACTCAAAGGGCCATAACTCAACTTTCCCATAATCATTAATGAATTAATTTAAATTATCATTTATCAAACATTTAAGATAACATTTTTTCTTAAATATGTGATTTTAAAATTTTTGCTGGAGACCAATACTTTCCTAGTAGAATTCTACAATGGAAATAAATGGGAAACTGAGTCATCTAGAAGAATTCAAAGTCATGAATATAGTGATGTAGGCTGCTTATTGTATAAGAATGACAAGGTGGCAAGTGGGTGCTGAGATCAACCTTGCCCCATTAGCCAAACATGTTTTCCCACAGAGGATAACCTTTACTGGATTGCCACAAAGATGCCATATGGGATAGTGCAATCCTGGTAGAATTTCATTGTGCAATTCTACTGAAATACAAATATTTAATAAAGCAGATTCTGGGTAATTTTTGCTATAAAGGAGGAGCTTTTGAATGGAAGAAGAAAGTGAAAATAGAAGTTCTCTTATCCATTCATGAAAGGAAGAAAAAAGCTAAAATATTAAGGGCAAGTGGCAGGTTCCTTTTTATTTATTTTATTTTATTTTATTTTATTTTTTAGAGATTTGTTTATTTATGCATACAAGCTGGGGTGTAGGCCAGAGGGGTGGGGAGGTGAGAGGATTCACCAGAGACAGAGTGGGGAGCAGAACAGGCAGATCTACAGAAGTACACTGATGAGGGGAGCAGTGGGTGAGGCAGGAGAGGTCAGCTGCACCATGTGGGAAGCTCCCTGGCTGGGGATTAAACTCCAGCTACACTGGCTCTGGATAGCTTCATAGTGCTGCGCTTAACCCCTTGCGCCACCAGGGAGGCCCCAGGTTCCTTTTTAAATAAATAAGAGTAACTAGTGAAATATAAGACCTAGCTCCTTTGTGTCATTTGTGTTTTTTAAAAAAATGGATAAATGCTCAACAGATTTGCTTATACAGAGAGAATTTAAAATATCTTCAGTATGTTGATGATTATTATTATCAATAGCATCCGTGATAAAAATGTGAACTTGGAATTTATTATTTTACTTGGCTATGTATGATACTTGGCAAATATCTACATGCCACAGGAAAACTGAGTAAAATGGAAGTCTTATGTCATATTTCCCTGAGTAGTTTCAAAATAGAAGATATGAATTACTGACAATATTTCAAGAGACTCCAGTACATTGTAATATGACAACCAATGGGTAAATTAAAATGTGTGGTTAATATTTAACAATGCTAATATATTCTTTTTAGATCAGATATATAGCATATTTTGTTTTGATGTCTCTATATATTTCATATACAACTTACATAGCTAGGTGTATTTGGTCTGCTACACTTGCCAATTTTATTAGTTTACTTTTAGATTTTTAAAGAACTTTTTTTAATTAATTTTTTATTTGTGTCTTTTATCATTTGTGACACTTTTGTATATAGATGCCTTTGTACTTTAGTAAAAACTTTCACTAGGGACATGATTCCCTACCCCTTTATGATTAAAAAAATGGTCCATTTGATAATTTTATTGTGCTTTTTGAAAAATACATTAAAGGAATATATAGCATAATCTCTAATATAAAGGAGTAAAGTAAAATTTTTGGGATAAATGAAGAATATTAAGTAAAATGAACAAGGTGACTGTTCATTGGTGGAAAGAGTGTGGAGTTAGGCTTCAGGTGACCAAGTTCATAGTTGTAGTTCCTAATATTTAGCTGTATAATCATGGTCTGTGAAATGTGATTTATTTGGGCATTCCTCAAATTCCCCCTCAGCTCTCTAATTCTAGGATCCTCTGTTTCAGTGGAAACCCTAATTATGGATTTCCAATTCAAAGTTGTTTGTATGGCAGTTAGGAAGCAGCCATCTTAAAGTTAGACAATAAAAGAAAAAAAGACATAAGATGATTATTGCTCAGTTGAGCCCTATAGGATTAAAAACCATCACGGAGGGAATCTGAGTGTGAAAAATGTATATTGGGAAAGAACAGCAATCAAAGAACCTTGATAATTATTATTCCCAATGACCAACTCACTCCTGCTGGAACTTAGTAAGTTGGACTTAAATTTCACATTGGATTTAATACTGAATAGTTTGAAGTGAGCTGACACAAGTGCTCATGAGGGAGAAGGCCAGTCCACCCAGGGGCAAGCCTTGTTAGGTGGGCCACAGAGCTCTCTAAGACAGAGAGACTGCCCGATAAGCCTTCATCTTGTTTGTGATTCTATCCTGCTATTATTGAATTTTTGGAGCTGAAAGGGGCAACAGACAAAATCGAAATACAGTACAAAAATGTAACAGAATAGTTTTTACATGGCTGAGAATTAACGACTGGGTAATAATGACAGTAAATAGAGACCAGAGATGTGGAAGAAGCAAAGGTTAGTTACATGGCTGTGTTCCATCAAATCGTCAGAGCACCAGAAAGACAGACGGGTTTGGAAAAGCAAGGCAGCCCCTCAGATGATGCCAGAATGAGGGACTCATCTGGTTAATTACTCTGAAAGCCATGTATAGCAGTACCACCTGCAGCAGACCTCTTAAAACCACATAGTAAAAAATATATACTGCAAGTTGGCACTAAACAATAGAGAGAATGTGTAACTTAACTTTGGGAATAAAAATATAATTTTAAAAGATTGTTTATCCAGATTGTGTGGAGAAGAGTAGTTTCAGAAACACAGAGCATCAAGACTTTTACTGTGACATGTGACACCTAATGGATAAAAGAATTCTGTTAAAGAGCAAGAAAAAGCTGTCCTTTGCTCATATTGTATTTTATAGATTTTTTCCCCTGGTTATCTCTTAATTAAATAAAAAATATGAGCCTTTGAGCAATGATTAGGTGTCACCAAACTAGGTTTCTACCCTTGTTTTAACTTACCTTTGAGTATTATGTAAAAAGAGCTGCCTGTGGTATTGACTGAGCCTCACCAGAGTCAAGCTATAAACTGCATATTGGTTTTTAAACAGACAGAATATAAAAATGTTCAGACTTGGCAGACATGTAGTTCTGGCACTTGTTTAGGTGATTGTTAGTTGAACAGGTAAGACCATTTGCCTTTGCTTATAGCAGTCAGTGGCCTTTCATAGAAGCATATTTCAATCTTTCTAAGCCTATGGTCTTTTGAAAAAACTTGCATCATTTTTGACTTTTCCTAAGTCATTTTAAATCTCAAGACACTTTAAAAATATTTGATTTTTAGGGAATTTTCAGGTTCACAGCAAAATTTAGGAGAATGTACAGAGATTTCCACATACCAGCTGTCCACACACATGCCTGGCGCTCCTGTTAGCATCATCCCGCACCAGAGTGGTACATTTGTTATGTTGGTATTTAATTACTCTACATTATCACAGCTTAATCACCCCAAACTATAGTTTATAGTAGGGTTCATTCTTGGTGTTGTATATTCTGTGGATTTGGGCAAATGCATATAATGACATGTATCCATTGCTATGATATCAGACAGAATAGTTTCACTGGCCTCAAAATCCCCTGTGCTCCATCTGTTCATCCCCCCCCCCACTTATAAATGTCCTACTTTTTATCTTAACAATCACTGATTACAGTTTCTATAGTCTTGCCTTTTCCAGAATGTCATATAGAAGGAGTCATATGATATGTCTTCTTTTCAGATTGATTTCTTTCATTTAAATTTCCTCTGTGTTTTTTGTGTTTTTTTATAGCTTGATAGATTTCTCTCTCTCTCCTCCCTCCCCTCCAATCCCCCTACTTCCCCTCCCTCCATAAATGGTACTCCATTGCATGGATGTGCCCTGGTTTATTTATCTATTCACCTACTAAAGAACATTGTGGTTGCTTCCAAGTCTTAGAAATTATAAATAAAGCTGCTAAAAATGTCAGTCTGCAGGTTTTTGTGTAGACATAGTTTTCAGCTCCTTTGAGTGAATACTGACGAGTGTGATTGCTGGATATAATGGTAAAGCTCTGTTTAATTTTGGAAGAAACCGCTGAAATATCTTTCATGTGTCATTTCACAAACCCACCAGCAACAAATGAGAATTTTGTTACTCTACTTTCTCGTGAGCTTTTTGTACTGTCTCAATTACCAAAACTCAAAAAAAAGGGTAATTTTCCCTCCTACAGTTTTATTAAGATATAATGTACATAACATAAAATTTACCCTTTTAAAATGTACAATTCAGTGGTTTTTATTCACAGTTGTGATACCATCACCACTATCTAATTCCAGAAATTTCACTCCAAAAAGACTCCATATCCTTTAATAGTTACTCTCCATTTTCCATTCTCCTCTGCCAAAGTAGGGGAAATAACAGATTATATTTTGATTTTGTCGTATTTATACTTATATTAACCCATGTAATTGATATATTTTAGTGGTCTTTTCTTGGGAGAGCAGTAGATAGAATACAGCACAGATCACTTTCAAAGTCAAGCCTGTGGAGTTACTTCACTTTGATAACTAGAAGTACAGAAAAGCATGCTGTCTTCTACCTCCAAGAAAAGATTTTGTCACTTCCTTTTACAAAAGAGCTTTTGCTCCATTTGAGCCTCTTCCCTATTTCAATCGCTGGGGTTCAATGGGTAATGATATGAAGTTGTTTCCTCCCCACTGCCACTCTTCCTATTCTCATACTGTACTCAGAGGTGATACATAAATGCATAAAAATTTAATTGCTGCTGAACCTCAGTTAATAAAAAAATTCCACCTTGCAAAACTTTCTGTTATTCCTTGCTGAGTGACTGAGCATTTGTTTGTTGTTTTAAACCTCCCCCCCTAATCTACAAACAAATTTTTCTGTATCTTTTATTGCCAACAGAGAGGTTCAGGCAGACCTGTTTACCTTTTGATGGAATAAATTCATCAGCTTTCTCCTTGCTCCCCTAAAAGGGGTGAGGCAGGCCAGGAAAGAAAAGAAAACAGGATGAGCTTGAGAGAATGCCAGGATAATGTGGAAAACAGAGTCAGGGAGCCTGAGAAGGATTGAAGGGACCCCTTCTCTGCTCTTACTTCTGTTACTCTGAAATGATAGCTTCCTTTTATCAGCATTGCCTTTCAAGTGCTTTTTGCAAAACATCCAAGTTGAGCTTGTTTATAAGCATGTTAGAATCCTAGATTACTGAGAAGCCAGAGCATAAAAACAAGGGATTTGTCTTCTTACTTTATCTGAATGGTCTCCCTAGGAAGCTGAGAGGGCAAACAGCTGCATTCCTGGGACTGTGCCAGGGTCTCTCCTAGAGAACCATCTCTCTAGAGCCATGCTACAGAGGCCCATGCTTCAGGATCCAAGATGATTTCTCTAGGTGGCCAAACTGTGCAGCCACTAGTATCATTCAGAGACAAAGACAATGGGGAATTTAGTCCTCTTCTTTTCAGAAAGGGAAGGGAAAGACTTTTGTATGAATCTATTCTTCCTAAGACTCCTGGAATATATTTGATTTGAGAACAATGCAAATATATTTCCTGTTTATTTAGGCAGAGATGTTTTCATCGGGAATAAAGTTTAACTCCGTAGTATATTGACTAAGATGAGACCAAGATGTGAGGTTAGGCTAACCATTTAACAGCTCCTGAAATTGAAAATCATTACATTAGATCCTACTTTCTTTAGGAGCCAGGTTTTTGATTGTCTTCCCTCACCTCAAATGACTTATTAAAGTATTCCTTCCAATTATATCAGTTAAGGAAGATTTTGGCTACAAAACAAATAGAGTTTTTAAACCGTGTATTTCACTTGCATTTTGAAAAGTGCAGAGATGGCAGCACAGGTTATGTCTGAGGGGCACTGAGCTCACTCCTGGCTACTGCCATGTTCTTGGCTTTTCTCTTGTGGTTGTAAGATGGCTGCTGAAGCCCCAGTCAGCTTGTCCACATTCCAAGGAGGAAGGAGAAAGTGGGGAGGACAGCACCTATAATGGAAAACAAGAGTTGATTAAAAACTTGGAGAAGAGTTTTCGTTACATGACTGTTCAGAATTGTGTTAAATGACCAAGTCTGGCCTAGAGGATTTGGAATACAAATTGAGAATGGGGTTGAGTCAGATAGTCTTATTTATTTCATTTCGAGTGGTATTTTAGTGCCCCTGTGATATTTTAGTGCCTACTATAATTTGACTCTAAATCTATTTATGAGCTTGCTAGCAAATTTGTTAAATTATGGTAATGAGCTTACTACGTGCTCATTACTTACTCATTAGCTTACTACTTACTCAATCCTCATAATAATGAAATATAATGATTAATGTTCCCAATTTTTAGATTAGGAAAAGGAGGCACGAAGGTTCAATAGATTGCTGTTGGTCAGAGATTCAGCAAGTGGCAGAACTCACATTCAAACCTGAGCTGACTTCAGGTTTTTTTTTGTTTTTTTTTTAATTCAGGTCATTATGTTCCTTCTCTGGTATAAAAATAAGTGTAGTTACACTAAGATGCACATATACTAGAGGGGGCTTTTGATATTAAGAAAGATTACTATAGAGAAAGCATTTGAACATGTCTAAAAAGGTGTGAATTCATATACTGGTTCCATGGTTACTGGTCATTCATTCAGCAAATATTTCTTGAGTTCCCATTCATTTGCCAGACACTGTATAAAAAAGACAATTGTAGTTTTTCTATACTTTTTTAAAAATAGCTTTTTTTTTTCTTTTTAGATTTCTGCATATAAGAACTGGGGTGCAGGCCAGAGGTACAGGGGGTGAGAGGATTCACCAGTGACAGAGTGGGAGCAGAACAGGCAGATTTACTATAATACACTGCTGAGGGGAGCAGTGGGCGAGACAGGACTGAGGTCTCCTGTCCCATATGTGGATTAACTCTATGACCAGACATCAAAATCAGGCCATAGCGGTGATAGCACTGAGACTTAACCCCTAGACCACAAGGGAGGCCTAGTTTTTCTATATTCTTTTGGGGAAATAGTTTCTCCAAAATGATGTAAATGAATAAACAAAGTGTATATTGTTGATGAATGAGAAAAAAGATAGCTGTGATGTTGGGTAACTTGGAGGACTTGTGTGTTAGGGTCGCCAGGGAATGATTTCCTGAGGAGGTATCATCTAGGTTGGGAGCTGAATAATGAGAAGCGTTTTGCAATGGAAATAGCAGGAGAATGTTCCAGGCTGAAAACACAGTAAGAGAAAATTTCCTAAGGGAAGAAAGCTTGGCTTTGTAGAGAAACTGAGAAAAGAGTAGCACAACCAAGTAATAATGCCAGGGGAGAGTGATATAAGGTGAGACTGGAGAAGTTTCAGGACAACATGTGCTGAGCCATGAGGTCATAGGAAATGATTCGTGTGTTTTTGTCATTGCAATGGGGAGTACTGTGTCTCCACTCCACTCTGCTCTCAGTAACTGTTTTCCTCATTGTACAATAATACTTGAAGTAACCAAAGTTACTTCATGGAGTTAATATAAAGATCAAATGGTATAATGTGAATGACATTGTTATATGTGAAATTGTTTATGTGACCTGTTTCATGTAAAATTCTTTTGTAATGTGAAATTCTCAAATAAGCAAGAGGTAAAGGACAGATGATACAAGCAAGAAGTATGTCTTTTTAAAATCTTCTTTGGAAAATACTCAGAATAAATGAAGTTGTGGTTAGACAAAGCTAACAGTGTATTAGCAAGTACAACATTAAGCCATCTGATATGTTTATAATGTTCTGTGGGAGTTCCACTTCGAGTTAGGAAAACTAGTTTGTGGCCAACTTATGTTTCTTTCAACTAGAGAAAAAAAGAGGACTGTGAAAAGTGTGTGTGTGTGTGTGTGTGTGTGTTTTAACTGTAATGGGTAGGTATTGGATACAAAGTACAAAGTCTGAGGAGCTAACTTGCAGTGAAGCAAGAGCTTTCCCTCTGTATGGAGAGCCCAGCAGTCATTTCCCTCCCTGGAATGTGTTTCTCCCTGAGTCTGTGTATTGTTGCATAGAAGATCACTCCTGCACAGGCACTGGGACTCTGCTGGCATAATGAGATACCACTGAAGCGGATAATTTGCCTGCTCTGGTACAGCAGACTGGAATTTGTAGAAGTTCCCAGTACACATTTAGTTCTCTACACCTGATAAGTTTCTGCCTTAGAATTTTTCCTGAGAGCCCAGAAACACAAGGAGGCTAGAAACTGAACTCTGAAGTAAAAAGAGATTTCTCTAGTTCTCCTGTAGCCTCCCCAGAGGAAGAACCTATAATTAACATAGGACAGATCTTCCGCTCAAGCATCTGAAACCAGAGGTGACCTATAACTAATTAAAGTGGCAGCCCAACCCAAACTCAGCTCAACACCTAACTGGACTGAAATGAATGAGCTTCACCTCTATCAGAGGAGAATGTTGCCTGACTGGAGAAATTACTGTTTATTTTCTAGAAATCTTATTAAAAAGTGTCTGTCCTACAACAAGAAGTTATATGGCAACAAACGGAGTTATGTAAGGGGAATGGAAAATATGATCTATACAAAATGGACTTTTTTTTTTAAATCAATATTAGGAGGCACACTGATGACAGAGATATCGTCAATAAGAAACAAGGACTTTTGAATAACAATAAATAGTTAAAGAAAATAGAGGGAAAATGGAGGAAATGGATGAAAAGATGAATAATGTAAAAAAAAGAGTATCTAAAGAACTAATTGGATATTCCTGATATGAAAACATACAGGATAGGACTGAAACATTCAGTGAATGGAATTAACAGGAGACTGGGCATGAAGAAGAAATTAAAAATGAACAAGAAGATAAGGCAGTGGAAATTCTCTAAATATGAGGCATAGAGAAAAAGTGGGGAAACAGATCATATTGTGAAGGACATTAGGATCTATAAAATGGTCCAAGAGTCATGTTATTAGAGATCCAGAAGAAGAGGAGTGAATAGGTCAGAAGAAATATTTGAGGGCCTCCCTGGTGGTGCAATGGTTAAGCGCTGCACTGTGGAGCTGTGGGCAGCGGCGAGTTTGACGCCCAGCCGGGGAGATTCCCACAGGGCGCCGCAGACCTCTCCTGCCTCGCCCGCTGCTCCCCTCAGCAGTGTATTTCCATCGATCTGCCTGTTCTGCTCCCCACTCTGTCACTGGTGAACCCTCTCGCCACCCCACACCTCTGTCCTATACCCCAGGTTGTATGCATAAATTAATAAATCTTTAAAAAAGAAATAGTTGAAGAAAAAAACCATAAGAATATCCAAAAATTGATAAAAGACATTGATGCACAGATTCAGGAGCTCAGTAAACCTGAAGCAGAATAAATACAAAGAAAACCACAATCCAGGCACTTCATAATTAAAACACTTATAACAAAAGATAATTTTCAAAAAAAGCTATCAAAAGTAGCTGGAGGAAAAAAGAACACATTCTGTTTAGAACATCAGTAACAATTACAATAACTTCTTACCAGAATCAAGAATCCAGAAGACAATGGAATGGCAGTTTATAAAGGAATTAAAAACAACAACTATCAGCCTAGAGTGCTTTGTCCTTTTTTATTAAGATAAAAAATGAACAAAAGATATATTCAGAAAGAAATCTGATGGAATTTATTGCCCACAGATCTACAAGACAAGAAATGCTGAGGAAAGGGAGGAAATGCCAAAGGAAGTTCTCAAAACTGAAGGGAAATGATCCATTATGGGTACATGGATATGCAGGAAATAATAAAGGGCTCCAGAAGAGTAAAATGCAAAAGAAGACTATTGACATTTAAAGTAACAACAATAATATGAAATGTAAACTTGTAAAGAAGCAACATGTATGATAATATACACGGCAGAGGGGAAATTATACTTTTGTTAGATATTTATGTTGTTCCGAAGTTGTAAAATCTAATTCAAGACAAACAGTAATAAGTTGTAGATCTCTAGTAATTAGTAAAATATAATAAATGTGATTTCTAAAAAGACAATAAAAAATGCAATAATAAAATATTTCTTCATGCCACTTTGAATTCATGGTGATTACCATGCACTGAATATCTAATTTTGAATTTAATCGTGTTTTGCCACCAGAAGTTGCTATATAATACAACTGCATTATGTTTTTCATGTAATGTTTTCCTAGTATTGTTTTGGAATAAAAAACATGAGCAGCTGATGAAGCTCAAGCTCTATTATATCCTAATATGGTGAGGTATGAACCACAGATAAGGCTCATCGAACTGTTGGATGGGCCTGCAGATCACAATTACATAATGCTTTAAGATTGGAAGGTCATAGTCCCTACTCCACCCTGGAATGAAGAAAGAACCATTGGAGTCCTCAACTGAAAAAAGGAGAACTCATCCAAGTGTATTTGTCTTAAAAATGCGGTGTGACTTCTTTGCCAAAAAAAAAAAAAAAAAAAAAAAAAGAATTATTCGATCATTACAGTCACAGGGTTCTTTGGATGGATTGTGTGAGGTGAAACTGGTGTGTTATTCACATACTCACGGCCTGTATTTCATCTGCTTCTCCAAGCAGGGCTTTGTGATGACCTCTTTTTTAAGATTCCATCAGCCTACCTTTGTTTGTATAAGAAACTGTTTCATAACTGAATTATCATTAACAGTAAAAGTATCTGCCGCTCATCTTCTCAAATTCACTTATGTCCAAATTTCTCACTTCCGACATTTTCAGGGTTTGAGTTTATCTGTATTTTTGCTTAATTTCTAAGATAATTTATGCTACCTCATGCAGCCATTGATGTCATATCTCTACTGGCATGGAAAAAATGTGTATGATATGTGTAGGAAAAGTAGAACATTTTTTAGAATAATATTGACATGATGCAGGTGGAAGAAGACCTTCAGTTTCTGCTTTATATAATTATACATTATTTACATTTTATACTTACACTGTGTTATAATTTAGAAAACCTTGGTTCTTGTCTCTGGCAAGACTATAATTTTTTTTGCAAGTCAATCGTTTTCATTTTTATAAATAAATAAGCCTAAAAAATTCCAGAACTAGGGGAAGTCTATATTTTCTCTGAATATGGAACATGGAGGGTAGTAAATTGTGTGAGTAGTAGTGATTGATTATAGTTTATCAAGAAGTGGATATTTATGTGATTGGGTTTTGTGAATTTATTAGTGGTTTTCATTACTAGTCTTGTTGCAAAGGGAAAAGGCTTAAATGCCTAAAACTAATCAAGGGAACAATAATTATCTTGATACTTGTGTTGATTTCATATATATTTTAACCACTGGCATGTGTCTGTTTTTCAAAATATAAAAAATCCAGTGAAAAACTTTGATCACCCAATTTTCAAACAAAGTTGCCTAAAATTATTTTTATCACATGGCACAACATTAAAAAGTGGAAATTTCCTGTTTTCCTAAATTGATTAGATTTTAATTAAAAAAAATAAATGGGCTAACTTACTGTTCAAAATTAAAACAACTTACAGTATTGTAGTATGAAAGGATAAATGATAGAATCACAGAAATGGTTACTAAAGGATAACTTAGAAATTAAGATTTCTTAGAAGTATAGACAATGTAAGCACATATTCTTATCTCTTATTCTCTTTTGTAATCACATGACTGAGTGTGCTTTGCATATGCTTTTGTACATGATAGTAATCCCCTCCTGCTATATGTATCAAAATGTACTTGTCCTAAGCAAGTCATAATTCCCACATGACCATTATTGTGCTATTGCTCTGGTTACCTCTTTCTGGGAGTTCCTGTTTTGGGTTAAACAGTGAGAGTCTCACTCACCTTTTGGTTCAGTTCCACCTGAACCTAAGGAGGAGAAGGGCAAGCTTGCAGTCATTCTTTCAAAGGATTTGCATACCCACTCTAAATAAGAAAAAGAAAAAAGTCATGTAAAAACAAGATTATATTACATAAAATAACCTACTTATTTTTCATAATAGGGAACTGGAGTGTTCCAGTTTAATCAAACATTTTGTTCCTAGGAAATGTAATGCTTGTCAATTATTCTATTTCCCAGGGCCTGGCAACCTCTGTTTCACTTTTTCCTTTTCTCTGAATTTGAATACTTAAGGCAGTGAAATCATACCTTATTTGTACTTTTGTGGCAGATTCATTTCACTTAGCATATTGTCCTCAGGTCTCATCCATTTTGCAGCATGTGTCAGAATTCCCTTCCTATCTAAAACTGAGTAATATTGCCTTGTGTATGTATACCACATATTTTTACCCATTCGTCTTTTGATGGACATTTGGGCTGTTTCTGCTTTGTGACTTGAGGTATGATATGCTGCTAAGCGGCACAAATAACCTCTTTGAGTCCCTGCTTCCAATTCTTTGGGGTGCTTTTTTTGTTTTATTTTTTCATTTATTTTGGGTGCTGTTGGTGTATAGATATCTCTTCAAAGCACTACTTTGAATTTTTTTGAGTGGGATTTCCTCGAATGGGAATTTCTGAATCATATAGTAACTCTAAGTTTAATTTTTTCTATTTGTTTTTTATTAATTTATTTTTTAATTAATGAAGTACCATTGTTTTACATCTTTGTTAATATTTTGACAGTGTAGGATTTCTCCCCTTACATGTGGGCATTGCAGCTCTCCCACCACCAAAACACCGTAGTCCTCCACCATAGTCTGTTGTGCTCTCCACCGCTTCTCAGCCCTCTCCTTTTCCTCCCCTAGTAGATGCCTCACATCTGTGTTCAATTTTCCAGTTTTAATTTTTTGAGGAACTGCTTTACTGTTTTCCACAAAGGGTGTACCATTTTACATTTCCACCAACAATCAACATGGTTCCATTTTCTCCACGTTCTTGCGAACAATTGTTTCCTGTTTTCTTGATCGTAACCATCCTAATGGGTATCAGCAGCCAATTCTTTACAGCCTTCTGCCATCATATGAGACACTTTACAAAGTCAAACTTCTACTATGCATATTTGACTCTAGCACAAATTACTTTCTACTTTATGTGTGTGAAATTTATAAAAAGTACTTTCCTGATGATAATTACATAGCTAGAGTCGTTATGAATTACAAAAAATAAAGAAGGGCCACCACTGAATGGAGATTTCTTCAGCCCCACTCTACCTACCACACTAACTCTGTTTCTCAATTGACTTTTAAATCTGAATATAATTTTGTTATTTATGACATAAAAGATAGATTTTTTTTTATTTATTAACAGATACTATTCTTTCTTTAGAAAATCCATTCCTCGCTGCCGAAGAATTAACAGGATGCTCTCCAATGAATCCCTTCATTCTCCTGCATTCAGCCGTTCCAACTCACAAGCCTCCGTAGACAGCGCCTCAATGGAGGATTTCTGGCGGGAAATAGAGAGTATTAAAGAGAACAGCATGAGCAGTCAGGAAGAGCAGATGGCAGCTGAGATCAAGCCTGTGGATGGTAAGATGCTGGATTGGTTTTCCTATGTGCTGACTGTGCTGTCTTTGTATATTCTATTTTGTTCTGTTGGCAGGTAGAATTCATCTCAGTATTTAATGAATGAACTGGTAGAATTTAGCAGGTCTACTACCTGCTTCCACTGATTTGTATCCACTGGACTGGCTCAGGGTAACTTCCATCCAAAGTGACATGACCTGAAGGATGACATTCAACATATTCCACATTGATCCCTTATATATTGCTTCCTAGGGAAGCTGTCCCTATCTATTGATTTGACTCATAATCTAATAGATGAGTATTTTAATTTTGATGACATTTACATCCATATACTTGACTATATAATTTGAAAGAAAAAGATATCTAACTCTGAAGCATTCTTATTCCTTTTACTTATTTCTCTACTTTTGTCTTTTCAGATCCAGAATGACAGAAAGACACATAAAGTAAAATACTGTTATTCCCCACCCCTTTTCTCTTACTAGGCAGTTATGCCTGTTAAAATCCATAAGTTCAAGTTGATAACTTTCAATTTTATTCCAACACTACAGGGTTTGCTGTTATCATCCCTTTTTTTATATTCATGATATGTTCTCCTATAATGAGAAATCTGACTCCCACTATCTTTAATATATTTACTCATTATTTTAATCCTAAGGTGTAAGATGTTTTTAGTTCTGCTAGCCTAAAGTACTATAAAAAGCATATCTACCACCCAGCGAATCTTTTAATTTATTTAAACTTCTTTGTTCTATAACTTGCATTTTGTTTCTTTCAGTTTTTTTTAATACTTTTCATTTCTTTGCTGAAATTCTTTGTTCATGCTCCATAAGTATGTTTTCCTTTGAGTACTTGAGTGCAGATTTAATAACTACTTTAAAGACTTTATCCAATGCCTGTTCTTCTCAGGGTCACTTTCTAATAACTACCTTTCTTCTGGATAAATTAGTTCATTTGTTAATTATATCCTGGACATTGTAATATTAATGACAATGAAATATTGTAACATTATTGGTATGTTTCCTAAGCTCTGTATTCCATTATTTTCTTCTAAAGTACTTAATTTTAGTTCTAGTAGTTACTTGACTCATATTCTCAACTATTTTTCTCTGCTCTATCCAGAATCTATAACCTAGCTCATTTATTTTAGCCTTTTAATAGATTTCAATAGGATGTTTGGAGTTTCCCATATACCTTTTTTAGTTCAAAGTTAGTCAAGGTTTTGGTCAGTTTATGCAGATTTGCTTCCACCCCCTTCTCTTCCATTCTGGTAATCTGAGTTCTGCAGTCAGATTTCAAGGGTTTACTTTGATTTGGCTTTATATCTTTTCCTTTGCTTTCCCTGCCATATATTTGCCTTTCTTTTCCTGACTTACTTTGCTTGGCATAATCTCCTCCAATCCCATTTACGACGAATGGCAAGATGTCATCTTTTTATAGCTGAGTAGTATTCCACTGTGTATGGATACCACATCTTTATCCACTCATGTGTCTTTGGGCTCGTAGGGTGTTTTTGTGGCTTGGCTATTATGAATAGTGCTGCAGTGAACATAGGAGCATATATCCCTTCTAATGAGTATTTTTGCATCCCTTGGGTAGATACCTAAGAGTGGGATTGCTGGATCATATGCACAATCAATTTTTAATGTTTCGTGAAACCTCTTTAGAGATTGGACTAATTTGTATTCCCACCAACAGTGTAGGAGGGTTCCTTTATCTTCACCACCTTTACCAACATTTGCTGTTTCTGGTCTTTTTGATCAGACTATTCTCACAGTTGTGAGGACAATTCTCATTGTGTTTTTGATTTGCATTTCCTAATAATAATTGATGAATTGATGATAAGCATTTTTTCATGTGCATAGCCACATGGTAAGGTTATCTTTTATTTTATTGATAGTTTCTTTTACTGTGCAAAAGTTTTCAAATTTATTGTAGTCCTATTTGTTAATTTTTTGCTCTTATTTCCCTTGCTATTACTCAAGTCCCCAAAAACATCACTGAAGCAATGTCATGGAGAGCTTTGTCTATGTTTCAGGTCTTCCATCAAGTGTTTGGTCCATTTTGAATTAAGTTTTTTGTACAATGTGAGGCAGTAGTCTAGTTGCATTCTTTTGTATGTGACTGTCCAGTTTTCCCAACACATAATAATACTTTATTAATAATTTTTTTAATTCAAAAGTTTTTGTTGTATTTATTTTTAAAACTATTTTATTCTTTATTCATTCATTCATTTTCCCCTTATTGAGGTAATTATTGATTACAATACCTAAACACTTTAGTTAAAGTTGAAGTTTTATATTCAACATTCTCTGACTTGGTAGAAAAATTCCTTAATTCTGTATTTCAACTAAAAGTTTTAATTATGTACCTACTCTGTACAAGTATTGTGCAACATGTTAGAGTTATAAGCAAAAGTAGAAATGCTTCCTTCTCTCATGGAGTTTATAATCTAGTGGTGGAAAAAAAGAAAAATTATATATATTTTTGGGAAAATGCTTTGAAGGCAAAAGAAACACTGTAGCATTGGGATCGAGAGTAATAGGGCCTGGCTTGTGTGAGGAGTTTAGCACAAAAAAATACTTCTTTGAGGGAGGAATATATAAACTGAGATCTGAAGGATTAAATGTTATTATTTAGGGGGTCAAGTAGAAGAATTGGCTTGTCCAAAGACCTTGTTACAAAATAAACCATGGACTTTTGAGAAACCAAAAGTAAGCCAGTATTACTAAAGAAGAAAGGGTAAAGACAGCATGATATAAACTGTTGGCCAGAATGGTTAATTGCTTCATATTTTGTAGGCCATGTTAATGGTTTTATTCTTGATCCTAAGAGTGAGGAAAATTTGTGTTGTTATTCTAGAAAGGGTAGTGGATTTATATTTGCTCCTTGAATGCACTGATTTAGTTGCAATATGGAAACTAGAGTGGAGGGGCAATCAAGAATGGGAAGAACAGTTAGGAGGACATTGTAGAAGGTCAAGTGGGAGGTAACTTGGGTCAAGGGTCTAACCAAGGTAAAAAAGAAAGGTAGACATTTTTGAGAAACAATAAGGAGGTAATTCAGAAGATCTTGGTGATAGATTAACTTTAATGTATGAAAGATAGGAAGATGTCAGTAATGTCTTCTGGGTTACTTGTTTGTATTAGGTGGATGGGGGTTTCATTAATTGAAATATAAAATACTGAAAAGGTGTAGAATTGGGAATAAAGATTTCAAAATACTGTGTTTGACATATAATTGCTAGAACCAACTTGATACTGAGTAGGCAGTTGGATATATGGAGCTGAAATTCAAAGCAGTGTCCCAGGTTGAAGTTTTGTATTTGGCAATTCAAGTAATGAGTGTGGGTTTGCATTTTAGTCTATAATTAAAAAAAATCAGAATAAGTGATTTCTACTATAGATCTTTATTTCCTATGAAATATATATCCTATATAGTCTGCAACCTGATTCCAAGGATTTGTATCTTCCCTACCCCTAGTTTGTTAATTCTAACCTTACCAATTGCTCCTCCAGCCTCCTCTTTCATCACTACTTACAGGGGCAGAGGGAAAAATTCAGTTTTTAAACTTTAATATTAAACTATATTTGTAAATTTTGTCCTCAAAAACTAATATCTTAGCTGAGGTTTAAGAAAAGCCATGACTCACTAATTTAAAAGACTTGTTATTTAACTAAGGCTAAGCTTAAGTTCGCCGATGCATTTTCTGTTAAAGGATCAGCATATAAAGCAAATGAGCAATAAAAAAACAAGATAGCAAATAAAAGATTATTTGGGCTAAGAAATTGTACCTGCCCAGCACATTAGAAGGCTGTGTTTATGTATGAATGATGAATTGATAAAAGTCCGGTATTCCTTCCTGGACTGATGCTTTGACAGATTGTTTATAAATCCTCTCATCTGCTCTTTAAACAAACTTCATCCAGGTAATGCCTTTAGCACAGAAATGTATGAGGGCAATTTTCAGTTGCTATTCTGGATTCTTTATTATTTCTGTACATCTGAATTACAATAGCAATTGATTCTCATAACAAATTTAAGTTTTTAAATTGCCTTCTGTAAAGGGGAAAGGTTCTTAATAAAGAGGAAAAACAAGAGAATAAATACCTATTGAATATATACTTTGTTCCAGATTCTTGACCATCTGTCATAAAAATATCAATAAAGCAATTTTCATAGCCCCCTAATGCTTTCATTACTGTTACTTCCATTTCTGTTGACAGGACACTGAGATTTATAAATATCTTAAAACTTAACAGCATCTTCAGCTAGTCAATGTATACCATTAAACTCTCTTTTCTGTTATAGTTTAAATATTCATATTATTTTTTGAACTGTTAGTCTAGGTATAGCTTATATTTAACCCTCTGTGAAGGAAAATTGCCATACCATATTTGCCAATTAACCTTATTCTGCTAAAATATACTTTAAAGTTTGACTTATTTTAAAAATGTAATCCAGCCTTTTCATTTAGTCTAATAGGGCTTGCCCATAATTACAGTAGAGGAAAGAAAGAAAGTCTTAATAAATAGTTTACTCACATCTCTTATTCAGTGTTATGCACAGTCCTACCCATATGCAATTCACCCAGTCATACAGAAAATGTTCTAACCCCTTGGTAATGTTATTTACAGAAGGAGAACTTGAAGCAGAATGGTTGCAAGATGTGGGTTTATCTACACTGATCTCTGGTGATGAAGAGGAGGATGGCAAAGCCTTGCTCTCTACATTGACTCGAATCCAAGCGGCTGCAGTGAAAAAGAGATATAACACTTACACTCAAACTATGAGAAAAAAGAGCAAGCAATCTGTCAGGGATGTCAGAGATATCTTTGGAGTCAGCGAATCTCCTGTAAGTAATAAATATGTCTCAAATAGTTTGGTTTGGTGGGGGGGAGTGTGTGTGTGTAAAAAGTACCAGAAACAGGTGATCACCCTCTCATTTTTAGAGAATACTAAAGCAAATAGTATAGCACAAAATTTTATAAATTTGTAAGTTAAGTGATCATTCCTTACCTGCCATGTGGCAGTCTCTCTCGACACTTTATTTAAATTTATTCCCTTCATTAATTGTTGAAGTTGAAAAATAACTGCTTTGGCAATGGATTAATTCTTTGTGGGTGGGCTACACAGAGCCTTTACTTAAATCTAAGTAAAGATTGAATGGTAACTCGAGGGACAAATAAAGGAATTCTGGGGAAGTGGGCTCAAGTATTAAAGCACGTTAAGGCAGCTTGTTTTAAATGCAGGTAGTAATGGGAGAGTGGGTAGGGTGGCCTTTATGTTCAAATAAATTACAGTGTTCAGAAGTGGAAGAGAGCAGCATTAATTAGGTGGGAGAGCTAATGATTCCAAAAAATATAAAGGAAGTGCTACATGTTTTCTGAGAAATGACCTGTGGCAATTCCATCTTACCCTTAGCTGTTTTATGACCACAACTTTATTTCAAGACTCAGAATCATGTTCTCATACTTCTATGTATGTTTTACTGCTAGTTCTGCCTTACTACTCATTTATTCTTGCATCAGTGCACTTTTGCATTGCAATAATCACAAAATCATCTGCAGCAACTATTTATTTTATGTTTCTCCTTAAGGGTCCTATATTAGGTTCTGTGGAGATAGGATTCTTGGAATCCTACAGATTCCAAGTACACAGGAAAAAAAAAAAAAGATACTTGATATTCTGCTATAGCAACAGATAAAGTTGCCTGGGGTATGTTAGTTACTCATTCTGACTTAGGCTTCTCATCTGTTTAATTATAATACCAATAATGATATAAATCAGCACTTCAAAGATCTTGGGTAGAAAACATGGTTGAAGACAATATCAAATTTGAGTTTCTTTAGATTGTCTGTATGGCATATCTTCTCTTGGATATGTTAATCACACTATGTAGATATCAGGGAAGCTCACATATATTTAGTTAACCTTTGCATTTGTCCTAATGATATCCCCAAATAGCACAACCCTTTGAACTTTCTACAGTAATGGAAATGATCATTTTCTGTGCTGTCTGATCTGGTAACCTCCAGCCATATATGACACTAGCACTTGAAACGAAGCTTAGTGTGAGTATGGAACTGAATTTTTATTATATCTTAATTGATTTAAATCTAAATTGTCACATGTGGCTTATAGTTAATGTATTAAACAACACAGCTGTTCAATAAAAAATCCTACAGTTGTAGGATATTCTGTATGTGATGATATACCTTTGGTGAGGACAGTTTGAGTTTTTTGCTGTTTGAACTTTCATTCCTGTTGAAACCTGTGTCTTTCTGGATTTGTGATTTTTTTTTTTTAAAAAGATTTATTTATTTATGCATACAAGAGCTGGGGTGTAGTCCAGAGATGGGGGGGGGGTGGTGGTGAGAAGATTCACTGGAGAGAGTGGGGAGCAGAACAGGCAGGTTGACTGAAATGCACTGCTGAGGGGAGTAGTAGGCAAGACAGGAGAGGTCTGCTGCAGCATGTAGGTCAGCTCCCTGGCCTGGGATCGAACTCATGCTGCAGTGGCTGCCTATAGCCTGGTAGTGCTGAGACTTAACCCGTTGCACCACAAGGGAGGCCCAAGGATTTTTATATTTTCTACAGCTGTAGAGTCAAGGTGACTCCCACAACTTGAGGCAGGGACCCCATCTATAGGTGTCCTGGCTAAGATGCCAATCAAAGAAAAGTTTTACCTTGTGGTTTTCAACCTCCTGGGTCATTGTTCAGTTATCTCCTGAATCATCTTGAGAGAGTCCAAAGAACTTGACCTGCATGCTTCCTTTCTCACTTCCAATTACTTCAGACTAAAGTTTTTATTCTTCCCTACCATATTATAAAATAAGATAGGGTTTATAGCTTCTCCTGAATCCTCTGGTTACTCAAGAAAATGCATGACTATCCTCTCAGGCTTCCTAAAATTCTGGCCCTAGTGTGAAATGCAAACAGGGAAAGAAAGTCCTTTTCATGTTTCTCCCTCTTCACATAGACCCTGAAGGGAAACATAAACCAGGCACTTACACATTGGGGATTTCAGCATAAAAAGAAATAAAAAAGACTCTTACTTTGCTAAAATGCACAGTTGCAATAAACTGATTTGTATTTAACTCAGGAAAGGCAGAGAGAGCGCCAAAGAGCACTTTCCCATCTGTGGTGAAAACAGAATGGTAGGCATGGGGGGACTCTTCCTCTTGTTCACCTTTCTCTCCCCTTCCAGTCTTGCTGTTGAACCCCTTGTTCTAGAGTGAATTAAGAATGGGGTGTGAGGCAGGGAGAGTGGTCATAGGTGGAAGAAAGACCATATATTCTAGGGAGTAGAGATTTTGTACTATTCTGAGAAACAAGGCATCTAAAAGTCAGCCTGGTATTGTAATGCTGCTTAAAAATTCAAATTGTTTTATCAAAAATGTAAAAAACCATATAAAGCTAGCCTTTTAAAACTATTATGCATTTATATTATATAAGGCCAAATTGCTGTCTTCGCTGATTTTTTTTCTCCCTAAAAAGTGCAGCCTCTGCTTCTTTAGGTAGAGAGACTTGGAAGTTTCTTAGGAATATAGCTAAACTTCTCAGTTTCCTGTTTGAATTTGCCATCATAAACACCAGTTCTTCTTGTTCTCTCTTTGTTCTAGTCTCTTTGTGGTTGCTCTTTGTTTCTCTTCCATCTCCTTCCTCCTCTGTCCCTCCTGATTCTCCTTCTCTTCCTCCTCCTTTCCCCTTAATTTCTCCCCATACCGATATCCCCTCCTGCCTTTATTTTTCTCTTTGGCATCATTTACCTACATCAATAGAATAATTACCTAGAATTTTCCATTGCACTGAATTAATGAAGATTTGACATTTAGTCTCAAAAGGTGATTTTGCATTAATCTTAACCCAACTCAGGAACCTAGTGAAGATATAAATTCAATAATTTAAAGGGTAGATATGTAGATTATACTACTTCTTAATTTTTTTTTTTGCAATTAGAATCCCATGCTCAATATAATTTTCCTTCAAAAATTTGAAAGTTCATTATCTTCTTTCATTCACCATTGCTGAGGGGTAAGTACAATCTCATTCCTTTATCTACAATGTGGAAAATTTTTGAATTTTATTTTTATCATTGGAATATTTAAATGTTATTAGTTCTTCCTAGCTGAAATGTTTATCTTGGTTGCTACTAAGTAAGTTCTCTCAATCTGAGAACCCATTATTTTTAAAGTCCAAAATTCTTCTAACATTTAAAACAAATTTATATTCCCTCCATTTTATCATTTATCTCCTCCTGGGACTCCTCATAAATTCCTGTTACATTATTTGCAGTGAATCTCTAGTTCTTTTATATTTTCCAAGTTTTGTCTGTGGCATGTTTGGTCTACCTTCTTGGATATCTCTCAATTTCAGTTTTTAGCTCTGTAATTGGCCATAAGTATATTAATTCTTCTGCCTATCATTAATTTTTAAAACTTAAGAATCATATTGTTAATTTACTGAAGTATCTCCTATCTGATTTCTCCTATATTTTGCCCACCTAGTCTTGTTTCTGCTTCCAGTAGCCTCTCAGCGCTCTGAAGGTACTAACTAAATTAAACCTTCAATTACAAGGTTTTCTTCTTTTCTTTGAATTATTTGCTACCTTCAGGGTCATCTGTTCATTTTTGGCATTTTATTTTTCACTTCCATTGCAATTTTAATTGATTTTATTCCTGTGTGTTGATTTATATTTATAATGGATAACTAGATTCATTGGTTGATTAGTATAGGTAATGATGGTGTATTTCCAATGCAGTTACGTAGATCTCCTTGTTCCCAAGTTCTTTCTTATGGATAGGAGCCTGGACTTGTGTGAATGGTAAAGTTTGTCCCACTTCATTTTAAGACAGGTAAATATGGTATCAATCAAATGAACAAGTCCTGAAGAATCATAATTCATTTCCCTTTAGGCAGACCTAACTTCCCCCTTTTATACTCCTGTTCCTGTCTTTTTAGAAGATTTCCGTAAAGTACAACTCAGTTCTTTTTCTGTTCATGACCGTAACACTCACATTAGGATAGCCAGTGTAAACCCCCCCCACCCCCACCAAGGCTGGTGATCACTTTGTCAGCAAGAGGATCCATCTTGGGTTTTATTCTGGACTCACTTTCAGCTACTGGCTTATGATAAGTATTAGAAGGGGAAAAGTTCTCCTGGCCTCTTGTTTAGAAAAACATTCTTTAATTACTTTGCTCATTGTCTTCTGAGCTGAGGGATACCTTCCTGCTCTTTCTGTTATCATTCTGCATGTCTGCTTTTTCTGGATCAGCATTTGCTTCTCTATATATTTTCTTGTACCTTTTTTCAAATCAACTCTATCCTTATGAAACCATTCTTGCTTGTATTGAATGCTTAGTGGTTTCTACATCTATTCTTTGAAAAAGGTTATCTCTACATTTCTGATTTGGTGTGGGATTGAGAAAGTGGTATGTGCATTTGCTATTTTTTTCCAATTTTTTATGCCAGTACTTATGCCAGGATTTTTCCCTTTCCAAAAAAAGAAGTTTTTCCTTATTAAAGTAATACATACATACTCTGTACTGGAAACTTTGAAAATAAGGACAACCATGGTGAAAAATGACTATTTCTGTGGACACAAAATTTTATAATCACACATAAGGTATGTAATAAATTTAATTTTTAAAAGAGTTTTAGCCTTTGTTTTAGTAGTGCCATTATACACTAAATCACAAATTTAAATCAACCTCTAGATACAAAATACAAGATTGACAGTACTATTAGTCATGAGCAGAATTGTAGTGCCCCAAAATCCTTTCCAATATTCAGAACATAAGAGTCAGAATATTCCTTTCAAACATTTAAATAGTCAATCTAATTTATTTCTAATTTATAATTGATAAACTATTTAACGATGGGACTGCCTTTTAATTGTACAGATATAGTATATTTAAAAAAATATGATTACATCTCTTACATGTGCATTTATCACATAAATCATATGTATATTTGAAAGCTCAAGAAATCATGAGTTATATAAATCTGGATTTGTTTTTCTTTCTTTAAGAGGAAGCTTAGGGTAGGTGTTCCTTTTCCTAATTATTAATCCAGCTTGCTTCTTTCTGTTCTGACTTTCATATGTGACCTTCAACCTTTTGCTTATACATTGACTTGGCTACTCCAGACACCATATCCATGTTCCTGACATTTCCTAGAACCTGTGCCAACTGACTCTCTCTCCCTCTGATCTTAGTTTCCTGGAATTCTAACTTGGTAGAACTCCAGTTACTGTTCTATCTGGAAATGTTGTGTGGTCGTCCTTAGCTGCAAGAGAGCCTGGGAAGTCCACATTTTTGTAGTTGGAGACAAAAGTTCAAGGAAAAAGAAATCAGAATTCTGCTAAGAAAACAGGTAACTGGATTTAGGGTAGGCAGTTGACAGTATCTTTCATTAATATGTGGAAAAAACATTCCCCCCCCCACCCACTTTGTTGTTCTTTAGGCTGGTGTTGTAGTTAAATTGACATAGACAGATTAAAAGGACCAAAAAAAACCCCACAAAAACCCACATTTAATTTCAGATATGCAGTTGTCCCAGAGATCTATGACCCAAAGAAATGACACAGCATTTAGCTTTTAAATGTTTTATTAAAAAAAAAAAAAGAACAGAGAAGAAAAATACTTTGGGTTTATGGATTAGTAAGGAAATAACAAAGTATGTTTCCATAGCCTTGTGGGTAGAAATTTCCTATCTCTGGTGATAAAGATGCATTCTCCTCTGTTACAGGGAGGATGCTTGCAGGAACAATGGGCTGTTATTCTTGCACGGGTTGTTTCTTAAGTAACTTTTGTTCAAATTATCAGTATGCCACTTTGGCATATTTGGGGGCAGACTGTCTGGAAACCCAACAGAAACCAGGTCTACTATCTGGCACATGGTGGATTCTCAGGATTAGCTGATAAATGGCTAAGTACAATGATCAGTGCACAGTAACAGATCTGTAGATATCTCTACAAATCTGTATCAGTGTGCAATATGCATAATGCATATTGAATGTACCTTTGGGAAAATACACCTGAATAAAATTGCACATTAATTTTTCTCATTAGGGCCTCCCTGGTGGCGCAGCCATTAAGTGCTGCACTGTGGAGCAGTCGGCAGCGGCAATGCGAGTTTGATGCCCAGCCGGGGAGATTCCCACATGGCACGGCAGACCTCTCCTGCCTCGCCCGCTGCTCCCCTCAGCAGTGTATTTCCATCGATCTGCCTATTCTGCTCCCCACTCTGTCTCTAGTGAACCCTCTCACCCACCCACGCCTCTGGTCTGTACCCCAGCTTGTATGCATAAATAAATAAATCTTAAAAATTTTTTTTTTTCTCATTAGCCTGATGATTTTTGTTGTTTTCCACCTCTTTTTTTTAGTTAAGACAAATTTATTGAGGTAACATTGAGTTACAACACTGTACATGATTTGTAGGTGTATATATCATATAGATATATGTCATCTATATCAGTCATATCAATATCAATCATATATATCATCTATATACCATCTATAGGATCATATATAGGATCATAGATCAATCATATATGTGGTATATATCATATATATCATATATCTTCAAGTTTATGTTACTATGCCAGACCCACCACCAAGGCACTCATAGTCCAACCCATTGTCAGTTATGTTCCATCCACATTTTGTTCTCTACCTTCTGTTCTCTGTTCCCCAATCTGGTAACCTCGTTTCTACTGTCAGATATCTAGGGTTTGTTTTGGTTTGGTTTTGTCTGCACCTTTGTTTTGTTTCTCTATATTTGTGTTTCTCCTCCTGGTTTATTTTGCTTAGCATAGTCCCTTCTAGTTCCCACCATGTTGTAGTGAATGGCAAGAACTAATCTTTTGCATAGCTGAGTAGTATTTTACTGTTTATATCTATCACCTCTTTTTAATCCACTCATCTCTCTTTGGGCACTTAGGTTATGGAAACAAGCTTGTCTACTGTAAATAGTGCTGCAGTGAACACAGGAGTGCATATATCCCTTTGAACTAGTGTTTCAGTATTCTGGTAGCTACCTAGGAGTGGAATTGCAGTATCATATGGCAGATCTATTTTTATTGTTTGGAGAAACCTTCATACTGTTTTCTATAGGAGCTGGACTAGTCTACATTCCCACCCCCAGTTTATGGGAGTTCCTTTTTTTTTTAAGATTTATTTATTTATGCATACAAGCTGGGGTACAGACCAGAGGCATAGGGCAGTGAGAGGGTTCACCAGAGACAGAGTAGGGAGCAGAACAGGCAGATTGACGGAAACACATGCTGAGGGGAGCAGCAGGCGAGGCAGGAGAGGTCTGTCGCGCCATGTGGGAAGCTCCCTGGCCAGGCGTCGAACTCGTGTCACCGCTGCCGACAGCTCCACAGCCAGAGGGCCTAACCAATGCGCCACCAGGGAGGCCCAAGGGAGTTCCTTTTTCTCTACATCAACTAGATACTTACTGTTTCTAGTCTTTTTGACATCAGCCATTCTCAAAGGTTTGATTGAGATAGGATCTCATTGTGGTTTTGATTTGTATTTCCCTAATGATAAATAATGAAAAGCATTGGTTCATGTGCTTGTTGGTCATCTGTATGTCTACTTGGAGAAGTGTCTATATAGCTCTTCTGTCCATTTTTGCACTGTGCTTTTTCTTTGTGGGGGGTGTTGTGTGAGTTCTTTGTGGGTGTTGGGTACTAGCCCCTTGTCAGATGTATGATGTGCAAATATTTTCTCCCATTCAGTATAGTGTCTTCATTTTACCAATAGGTTCTGTCACCGTGCATAAACTTTTTAGTTTGAGGTATTGCCATTTATTTATTTTTGCTTCTGTTTCCCTTTGTTGTTGGACTGGAGTCCCCAAGGACATTCATGAAGCCACTGCCATGGAGTATTTGCTTAAGTTTTCTTCTATAGGTTACCTGATCCCACCTGTATTTGGTGATATCAGGCCTGACATCCAAGGCTTTTATCCATTTTGAGTTACTTTTTTATATGGTATGAGATAGTGGTCTAATTTCATTCTTTTGTCCATTCCCCCACCCCCACTTCCCGAAGAACCAGCTTTTAGTTTCGTTGATCTTATGGTCTGATTTTTAAATTTCTATTTCATTTATTTTTACTCTGATTTTTATTATTTCCTTACTTCTATTGGTTTTTATTTTGTCCCTTTTGTAGTTCCTTAAAGTGTAAGCTCAGATTATGTATTTCAGCTCTTTTTTGTTTCTTAATATGGATCTGTGTTGTTATGTACTTCCCTCTTAGTACTGCTTTTGCTGCATTCCATAGCTTATGGTAGCTCATGTCTTCATTTTCATTCATCTTTAGGCATTTTAAAATTTCTTCATTGATTTCTTCATTAACTCAATAGTTATCCAGTAGTATGTTCCGTCTCCACATATTAAAAGGTTTTTCCTTTTTTCATTTTGTAGTTGATTTCTAAATTGTGACCTGAGAAAATAATTGATATGTTTGCTCATGAATTAATTAACACTAAAGGTGACCCAATATGTTGTCTAATCTGGAGAATGTCCTGTGTGTGTTTGAGAAGAATGTGTATGGAACTTTTTGGTGATGCAATGCCCTGTAAATGACTGTTATGCCCATGTGGTCTAATTACTCATTTAATGCTTTTGTTTCCTTATTGGTTTTCTGTCTGATCGATCACTGATGGAAGTGGAGTGTTAAAGTCCCCTATGACTATTGTGTTGTTATCAATGTCTATTTTCAGATTTTCTAAAAGTTGACATATATTTTGATGCTCCTTCATTTGTTGCACATATATTGTTGAGTGGTATGTCTTTCTGATATTTTCATCCCTTAATCATTATACAGTATCTACCCCTGTTTCAGCTTAAAGTCTATTTCATGTGATATAAGTGGAGCTGTCTCTTTATGGGGGTGGGGGGGCTCATTTTCTGCAGGATTGTTTTCCAACCCTTTGCTTTGAGCCTGTAGTTATCTTTGGAATTCAGATGAGTCTCCTGGAGATAGCATAAGATGTGTTTTGTTTTCTGATTCAGTCAGCTACTCTGTGCCTTTTGATAAATTCAGTCCATATCCATTTAAAGTAGTACTTGATTTATGAGGGTCTGTTAGTGCCATTTTATCTTTAGTTTCCTAGTTCTATTTCCTTGTTAAGGTTTTTGTGGATTTTCTTCTCTTCAATTTAGGCAAGAGTCCTCATTTCAACATTTCCTGAAGGCAAGATCTAGTGTTTACAAACTCATCCAACATCTCTTTGTCTGAGAAGGCCTTTATTTCTTCCTAATATCTGAGGGAGAATATGCAGCAGATGGTATCCTTGACTGATATTTTTCATTTTTAAACATTTTGAATACATAATTACATTTTCTCCTTGCTTGCAGGGTTTCCTCAGAGAAGTCTGATGAAAATCTAATGGGAGTACTTTTATAGTTTTTCTCCCCCTAGCCACCTTCAATATTTTTTTTTTTTGTCTTGAATTATTGGAAATTTCATGATGTTTGTCTTGGTTTTAGATCTTATTACATTTAAGTAAGAAGTGTTCTTTTCACTTCAGGGACTTGTATTTTAGTTCCCTACCCAGGTTTATAATGTTTTCCTCTCTTATTTCTTTGAACGTGGTCTTTGTTCCTTTCTCTTTTCACATGAAATGTTCATTATTATGTTGCCTTTCTTAATGGAGTAGGATAGTTCTTGAAGTGTTTCTTCATTAGTTTTTCTTTTTATGTCTCTTCTTCCTCCTGGGTCCTTTGTGCATTATTATCTTCAAGGTCACTGATTTTGTTTTTTGTTTTGGCATATTTCTCTATAGCTTTTTCCAAAATTTTTTTCCCTCTATTAATCATTTTCCACCCTGCACCTCTGTCATGACATAGATCTTTTTTTCCTATTTTCTGTTAATTAAAATTTATTTTGAGGTCATCCACTTGTTTTTCTGAATTTTCCATTTCTTTGAATTTCTTTATCATGGCAATTTGAATTCTATATATGATAGGAATATAAAATCTTCAAAGTCTTTTTGTTTGGATTCCAGAAAACTGTTCTCTCCTCATGATTTCCTTCCTTGTTCTATATGTTGTATTTTTTTTGTCTGCACATTTTGTTACTTTTGCTATCCATATAGTTCCATTTTAGTTTCTATAATAGTAACTTAGAATTTGCAGTACTTCTTCATTTTCAGCAGGTGGCACTATGGTTGTGTTGGTTTTTAAGTTTTCCCCCAGCTTTATATGATTTTAGATGTTTGGTTTTTGGGGGCACCTGTAAATAAGGAAATCTGATCTTGCAGCTGCTGATTTAGGGGTTGGGGTTCACTGGTGGGATGTTGGAGGTTGAGGGGAAGACTCATTCATGCAGTACCATTGCTGATATCTCTCCTCTCTGGTGTTCCTGACTCGAGTCTCTACAGTCTGTAACCTGTCAGTGCAATCTACCAGGCAAAGTACCAGTCCTGCTGGTAAAGGAGGGGAAGTACAGCCCAGTGCGGTCTTTGTCTTTTCACTGGTGACCCTGCCTGCTGGGTCCCCATATATCTCCCCTCAGTCAAGTGTGGATGCCTTCATACAGTTCAGCTCTTCCTTCCCAAGGGATGCTGGCCTAATGGCAGCACTGCAGTTTGTATGGCAGCTGTTGATCAGACCGCAGGCTCCAGGCATTTTTCTACTCCCACCTCTAGTTTGATGAAGCATGAATCTCCTCAGTGACCCTTCTGTTGCAGTACTTTCTGTTGCAGTCTTTGATGTCCAAGAGGTGTTCCAGTTTTGCCCCAAGGCACTTGACCCTTTAGGTGTAGTGCTACTCTAGGTTAACTTTCAGATTTTTCTCCCAGGAACATAGCAAGTCACCTCCTCCAATGCCTCTTTGTCCAGTCTTTCCATCTCCTCTTTTGATTACAGAAATGGTCAGCTGTTAATATAAATATAAATTGAGAGATTAGTAAAAGTAATTATTTCAAGCAATCAGGAAATGTTGAAAAAATGTCTACTTACTTCGTAATAATAAAGGAAAAGGGACTCTTAAACTCAGGAATAAATAATTAAATGGGTAATATAGTTAAATCCACAAATAACTGCATGACCTGTCTGTATCTACGGTGATTAAAAACAACCACACTGTAATGACAGCCACAGCTGGATGTCAAAATAAGGGGTTGGTTGACAGCTAAGTGTTTATCCTATTAGCCTAGCACATAATGGTAAAGATTAGGCTATCCACCATGGAATATGGAACTATATAGAAATCAATAGTAATTTAATTCTCATCATAAGAAATACTGGGATGTTGCAGCTATTTTCTCAATGTAAATATTTTGTATGAAGTGATAAATAGCATCTGAAATGGGTAGTGATATGTAGGAAAAGTATACTATCTAGAATAAGAGATAAATATACTTTACTAGAAGCTATTTGGTCTGTTTTAGTACAAAGTTTCAAAAAATGCTACTCTTAAGTTCTTAACTCTAAGTGCAGCTTTCTGAATAGCAGACTTTTTGTGAGATGAATCCCATGTCATAATCTGTACTACTTTGTATGAGCCTGGGTCCGTTTATTGAAGTGGTATGCCCTGAGTAGGAGATGTGGAGGAAAGTAGGTTTGAAGATATAGAAGGAAACATCTGCTTCCACTTGGCTTGATGGCAGCAGAATATTTATAGTGATACTTTCCTCTACTATACGCCAATGTATTTCCTTCTCTTTAGCTCTTCTTTCCCTTCACAGCAGAGGAAAAGGGATTCTTTGCTGTTCTGAGGATAACCTCTGTACTCTGATCTGATCATATTGATTGTGGTGGTGGTGATGTTGACGGTTCATTGCTATATGCTATATTTTCAGAGTGTGTGTGTGTGTGTGTGTGTGTGTGAGTGTGTGTGTGTGTGTATTCATTTCACAGGAGACATACTATCTGGATCTTGTGCTTGGCCTAATACAGGTCAGCTCTGGGTCCCTTCCAAAATTCTGTCAAAGATTTTGGATGTGGCCAATTTGTGTTGTGGTTTCTCTTCTGGTAGCTTGGGTCTGGAGGTGGAGTGGGGTCAGCTGGGGCTGTAAGCACTGCTGGTTTGCAGATTTTGTCTCTAATTATTTCTCCCAATTTCATTATATTTCTCCTAAGAATGTTAATTCTCTCTAGTCAGAAGTCTATATTTCTGTCAAGTTGGAAACAAATGTCCTTTGGTGTCAGGTGTCCTCTCAGTGCAGGGAGTCTTACACACCTTACTTCCAATGAGGACACTGAATCCTAGGATCTATTCCTCACACAAATCCAGTTCCCCTTCACAGCAGCCACTACCTCTTCCCTCAGCCAGAAGGGAAATCAATGTAGACAGCTGGAGTCTTTTCAAGTAGTGGAATTCTTTGTATCAGAAAGGCTTAAAATCTTAGAGCATATGCAAGAAGTTTACAGTATATCTCACTATGATTAGAATAGTCTTCAAATACCCCTCCCTTATAATGAAAGTCAGAGCTTTTCCAATAGTCTGTGAATGAGATGAAATATTTGGTTTAGTCATATGTGTTCATGAGATAATCAGTTGAATATATTTCCAATTTCGTAATTAAAAAAACAACTATTCTTGCTATTGATTTATGAACCATTGCAAATTACAGTCATAAAAAAGTTTGATTTTAAGGTGGCTTAATTTATCAGTAAGCTGCATGACTTATATAATAAAAAGTTTATTTTCCTTACAAAAATAAGAAACTAAGACTGGTGTGGCAGGTATCCCTAACATGGATCTCTCAACTTCTTCATCTTTCCATTATGTTCCATGAGCTAACATTTATTTCTTGCTTTCAGAATGCCTGGGCTTCACAGACATCACATTCTGGAAGAATTTAATTCCATCCACATTAGCAATAAAACAGTAGCTTTCCTGGATTCTCTACCAGATAGGATCCCATGTCTGTTTCATTGGACATAACCATCACATGATCACCCTTGGTCTTTTTAGACGCACAGCTTCCTGAAGCAAAATCATGATATTCATAAGTTAAAGAGGAATAGAAAAGTGAATTTTGGCAGGCAGTTAGCAGTCTCTGCTTCCCAGACCAATTTCTTGTAGTGCAGTACATTTATGAAGATCAGTGCAATTATGGACAAATTGGTGAATGCTATTATCATTGCATGGTAGTCACTGACTCTGTATCTCCACCTATCTACATTTTACAGATTCTGGTGTAATGCATAATTGAATAAACAATAGCATTGGGAAAGATAAACCTGGATAAAAATGACTTCCTTTTCTCTCATTAGCCCAGTGATAGGTGTGACAACCATACTGCACAGTTGGATGGCACCCAGGAGGAAAAAGAGCTGCCAGGAGTTATCCAAACAAGTGCTTCCTTGGTAAGTTAGAGCATGGTAAGGATGAGAGAAGGTGGTATTTCTTCAAGACAATTGTGCAAAACTTCAAAACAATGAACATCATTAAGCTGACTGGACAACACAGGTATCAGCATGCATCTACCTTTAGTCAATTTGTAAGGAAAACATCCAGAGGTAAATGAGCCTAAGTGTAGTAGTTAACTGCACACACTGTGTGCTTTATAAAATCAGACCTATCCTCAGAAACCAAATGAGTGTAGGGATTTCTTTTGGACAGATTTAGTTCCTTTGCATTTTTGCTTTTATTTAAAAGCATATTTATAAGGGTGTTAGTTCTGTGGAACCCCAGGTTGGCCTGTTGGAGCAGCAGGAGTCCATAGGTTGTCTTTGTTTCCCCAGCACCGGAGAGTGTCAGACATTTTACTTGGACATTATTTTAACCCTAAGGCTTCAGTGTTTCTCTCCCACCCCTACTCCCACGCCTTTCGCCAGAGCCAGAGTAGGGCAAAGTCAGACAAGCCTGATGGGAAGGACTTGCAACCAAGAAAGGTGCTTTGTTTATACAGTATTCCTTAGCTTTTTCTCATAACTGTATTTTCTCTCCCTTGGTGAAACTTACATAGTTTCCCATTTATTTTTCAATATTCATAGTTCTTCCACTAGTTTCTTCTCATATAGAAAAAAAAGGTAAAATGATGCATGAATCCTAATATGTTCTCTTACCCAAACTGTGATGGTGTTGTAGAGATTTACTCTGAAGTGGCATGCTTGAACCCTGTTGTGGTACTCTGCCGTTAGTCATTTTCCTTCCTAATTCAGAGGACATAGTAATAGTCACTGACAGAATCTTGTCCATTTGCTTTCTTCCTTGGTGTTATTTTGATGGAAAGAGAGATGGATTTTGGAAAAGAATCCACATTATTCCTGGAAAATCTCTCTCTGATCACCACTTGTGCAAATGTTACTGTTATTCTTTTTTCCTTTTTTTTTTTAAATTTGTTTTTTCAGTTCTACTAGGTTTTAGGAAAGAGACACTTGGTCATCTGACTTAACTGTCTCATTTTATCCCATGATATAATCTCTATTATTTACAGAAATAGTACAAAATCTCTTTTAATAATGAAAATTACTCACAATCTGCTCCTTCCTGGTATTTCCAGCCCTTATTTCCCTTGACCTTACCACATAAATTCTCAGCTTTTGAAAACAAATAGATTTTCTCTTTCAAGAACATACCTGTAGTTTTTGAATGGGAAACTTTGGTCCAGTCTCTCTTATCTTTTAAAATGGACAAAATATTTGAACAGACACTTACCAAAGAAAACAGGGATTTCAAGTGGCTCATGAAAAGGTGCTTGTTATCACTAGTGATTATGGACTTGCAAACAAAACCACAATGAGCTATTCCTGCATACCTTGTAGAATGGCAAAAATTAAGCAAACTGACTATACCAACTGGTGCCAAGGATGTCAGTCAACTGGAACTTTTACACAGTGTTGGTGGGAATGCAAACTCGTCCATCCATTTTGGAAAATAGTTTGGCAGCTTCTTCAAATGTCAAGTGTAGCCCTAGATAGACCCAGCTGTTTCACTCAGGTAATATATATATTCATATAAGGTCTTTTATACAAATATTTATAGCAAAATAGCTCCAAACTAGGGACAGCCCAGTATTGTCTGTAACAAAAAGGATCCACAAGTTGTGGTACATCCACATGGCAGAATAATACTTATCAACAAAAAAGCAGTAAGCCAGTGATACACACAGATGAATCTCAAAACAATTATGCCATATGAAAGAAACCAGACACCCCCCAAAAATTATTCAACTTACATAAAATTATAGGAAATATAATAGTGAGGGAAGGAAGATAGGGTGATTGCCTAGAGACTGAGGGTAGATGAGGAGGAGAGGGAAGGAGTACTGACAGGGAATATGAAGACATTTTGGGGTGCGCTAACTTTGTTCGTTGTCTTGACTGGTTATGGTTGTACAGCCCTAAATATTTGACAAAACTCATCAAGCTCTATACTTTATACTCTTTAAATATGTGCAGTTAGTTGTGTGTCAGTTGTTACACCTCAATAAACCTGTTAAAAAGAGAGTCCATATAATGTTCTATGATATCATTAATATCCAACATGTTTATTGTGCAGTAAGCTACTTAGAATAAAGGAATAGTCTATTTATGTGCTATGTGTGATTGATCTTTGACTCTCAATCCAAATGCCTCTATGTTTTTCAAAAAACAATCCAATCTACAATCATCACAAACCTCTAAAATCACTTCTTGTATAGCTAAAAGAAGTGATTTTTCCTCATGTACGGTTGAGATAAACGAACTGGTCATTTGAGGTATTAGTTTATTCAGAAGGCAAAGTAGTTCTCTGTTTATTTTCAGTGTCTTGAGTGAAAATCAAATAGGTACACTTGTTATTGATTCATAATTCCCTGAAAAATACAATCATACCATCTGTTAAAAATTATCAGTTACATCTGTGTTTGTTTCATAGAAAAGAAAAGCTAAGGAAACTTGGTTCAAACAAGTGGGAGTATGTTTTCATCTAGTGGGTAGACCAAGCTGGTACAGCTGCACTACAATGCGGTGCCAACCTTAGCATGAACTTCTAACTTTTTCCTTTTGTGCTGTATTACAGTTCACATTGTAATATGTGAATTTAATCCTTATACTTACAACATGTTTAGTGTATTGTGGACACCATGTTGATGTTTCTGTTAGAAACATGTGCTTACTGACTGCCCATGCAAAGAGAAACTCTTAGCTTTTCTGGAAAACCTGGACAGTAGAATTTCTTTTCTTTTTCATTCACTGGCCAATCCTTTCTTAGTATGACATTATTTGTGTTTTATTTCTTTCTCATTTTAGTTGCCTGTATCCCATCCTTTTATAAATAAGGTGTTTTTGTTTGTCTGCTCTATGCAACATTTTTGAAATTTGAATTTATTTTGAACTTCACAGGGATCTGCCCTTTATTTCATTTATCATGGTAACTATTCAGTGAGTCCTTTTCACCTGTAAACTGTTTTCTTTCTTGATTTCCTGGACATTGTCCTCTGCTGTCTTAGCTTATTTTTCTCCCCATTTTCAGTCTCCCACTCTTCTAGAACACACATTATATAGTTGTTGATTTGCTTTATTTGAATTTCAGTATCTCCTAAGTTTTCTCTCATGTTTGTCTATTTGCTCTGTGTTCTAGATTTCACCTTTATGTTCCAGATTCTTAATTTTTTCTTGGTCTTGATTGTATTATTTTTAGCTTATCTTAGTCTTCCTGTAAATATCAGAAAACCTACTCATTTCCCAAGAACAACTTTTTTCTCTTGGATTTGCCTATTATTATACCCAAAGTTTCTTGATTGATAGTAACAACAACCCCTAAAATCACTTTGTGGGTAAGAATTAAATTATTCCTAAGGAGTTGAATTATTTTTATGCTTTTTATTGAGATGTAACTTATAAACAATAAATGCGTGCACTTTAGATGCATAGGTCAGTTATCTTTAACACATGTCTTCACTGATTTAACCACAGTCAGTCAAAATATAGAACATTTCCCTCAACCCAGAAGTTTCTCTCAGGTCCTTTCCTGTTAGCTGTGCTCCCACTCCCGCTGAGGCAAGCCCTGTTGCAATTTCTAACACCTTTGGTTGGTTTCACTTCTCATATGTAAGGTGGAATTTCATACACACTTTTGTGTCTGGCTTCTTTCACTCGTAATACTGGTTTTTAGATTCATCCATTTGTTGCGTGCATTAGAAGTTTGATGCTCTTATTACTAATAATCCATTGCATAACTATATTGCTCTTAGTTTATCTATTCACCTAATGATTGACGTTTTGATTATTTCCAGTTGGGCTGTTTTGAACAGTGCCACCACAAACACTCGTATAATAGAAAGGATGTCTATTCTCATTTCTCTTAAATAAAGATCAGCATAATTCAAGTTTTTGGCAGACACAGCCACCCACAGCCCTGTCATCCAAGCTTTAAAACTCAGCAAGTAATAATTTCATAGGTAAACAGTGGGTGTGGTGTGACAACCACACGTGAAGGGAGAATTCCTTTACCACTAAAACATAAACAACATTGTAAACCAACATTATCTCAATAAAAAAATTAATTTTAGCCTTAAAAAAAACATAGACAGAGAACAACAGCTACAAAAACTAGTTTTTTGTAGGCAGAAACAACAGCAACAACAACTAGTTTTTAATGTTTGTTTCCTAAATGGAAGATGTTATTAACTAAAGCTTGATCCTTGTGGATGAGCTCATGCAGAAATAAAGCAGATTACTATGTAAATATTTTTTTCAGTATTTTCCAAATGAAATCAAATATAAATACTTAGGTTTTTCCTGTTCTCTCCCAAATGTTAACATTATGTGTGGAGAACTCAGTTTTTGGAATGTGTAGCAATAAGTGATACACACAGTTTCGTGTGTGGCGTGAGCAACATCTGCTCAGGAAAGGGCACAGCTCCCAAGGGGCAGCAAGTGTCCTCAGGTTTAAGGTTTTTCCTCCACTGCAGGGAGAGCTTCTGACCAAGACTATGGATCCTGGATGTTATTCCTGTCTATCTCCCCAGTCCCTTCTGTGTTCCCCTATACTTCAGAATCCTATTATACCAACAGAGTCCACCAAAGACTCCATTCAAGGAATGGATGGAAAACATTCTACAAGGCAGAATATATCACCACACTTCTAGGTACAACCACAGCTTTCTGGTCCTGTAGTTTTTCAGAGTCATAGAGCAGGACTTACTTTTTGAATGATTGGTGAAGAAAATTGATGGATGTTTCCTCTGCAGTTGAGTTGATAAATTTTCTCAAAAATTGCTGCTTGTGTGTTGTAAGTGAAGTACTTAAGGTATGAAGAGGGGGCAGGTAGGTTAATAAACACTCTCCCAAAATGCAAAACCAATCAAGAGGATGAAGAACTCTTCAGGCAAAGCTGATTTCATTTTTTTATTCTTCCATGCCTTTTACTGTGGCTTCTGGTTCCCTCTCCCTTAGACTCCACTATTCACCCCAACAACCCACCTACCCAAAGCAGTTAACTAATTTTAATTATACTGCATTTTAGGGAGTTTATCCTAGTACTATATTGAGGAACTAACTACATATTTAAAGGAAGAGGGTCCACTTTACTCCAAACATTCTTCATTATTCTCCTGCACTGTGTATTTGTCTTTTTGTATGTGTATGTGTATTTGTATTTGTGTTTTTCTCTTCCCTATCTAGACATTTTTGTTTACAGTGCTTTTTGGTAGTTTTTTACTTTGCCAAACCAATGCCACTTGCTTTTTTATCTAGAAATTTCTTAATTTCCTTCCTTTTTTTCTTGAGGTAACATTGGTTTACGAAATTGTATATGATTCAGAGGAATAAGATCACACCTTTTCACATGTATGTCACCACACTCCCCATCAGCCCCCCACCAAGGCACCCATAGTCCTCCACCACAGTCCACTGGGTCACCCCCACAGTTAGTCTGCTGCAGAATTCTTTGTTGATTTCTCGTGCTGTTAAAAAATCTATTCCTTTAAAAATACATTTTCTGCCACTTTTAGTGTTTGGGGTGGAAGGGGAAGTAGGTAATTGTCATTTTGTCACCTTAAATTTCTTGTACTAATTCTTGTGTTGTTGTTTTCTTTTTTCCCTAAGAGTTTTCTTCACCTTATAAAGTAAAGCATACCGTCTTTAGAAAATTTAGAAAGTGTGGTCGAGCAAGATGAACTACAACTTTTTAAGACAAAAGTCTGTATTTCTCATAAACAAATATATTCAATTTCGTAATAAGATGCCTTCAGCAAAGCAAAGAATATTCATGTTTTAAATGTCATTAAAACCATTATACACTAAAGCAAAAATCTCTTAGTGACAAAGTAACTCGGTACCATCGCTACTGAATTCTAATCACTACAAAGATCTGTATAGAATCTGTTCAGAAATAATTGAAAGTTAATTCTGTGTTTGGCTGCATGTAATAGAAAGTTAGGAGTTGTTTTTGTTCACATGGAGAAGAAACTTCACAAGGTGTCCAAATCTGACAGCACAGTCACGCGATGCTCCTCAGCACGGACCCCGCTGTTTGCTATCCAGCTCCTCCACCTACCTGTAGCCATCATCCTTACTTGTACAAAGTGTCAGACAACTCAAGGCTGTCATCTCTGAACTTGTTATGGGCATATATACACTGATCTTACTCTTTTTGGTCAGGAAAGCCTTAGATTTTCTTCATGCACTCTTGGTAAAATTACATCTCTTTTGCGACACTTGTCACATGGTCACTCTTAACTGCAAAGGGACAGGGAAAGCAAGTTCTTTGGTTTAACACCCGATTAATTCCCTGGAATTAATTCCCCTGGAATAAAACCAAAATATTGTTAAGGAAATGGAGTTTGGGGCAGTCAGGAGAGGCCAGCGTCAGTGAGAGGGCCTGCCTTGCAGGGGGCTCACAGTCATGATCTCAGAAGGGCTGGATGCAGCCCCTCTGCCCAGGGACTCATAACCTCGTATATTGCCACATGTATCTAAATATGTTCACATTGTAGATTGCACAAGCACAACAGAAAGCATTTGCCTGAATAAGAATGGTGCTTTCATTTCTTCATTTAGCCAGATGATGCTTCTCTCAACAGTACTACCCTGTCAGATGGGTCCCAGGATGAAGAAAGGAGTTTTGCAGTTTCCAGGAATGAGGGCTCTATGGTAAGTCATTGCATGCCAAGGCAATTGCATGTCAGGGTAAAATTACAAGGTCAAAGCAAGAAGAAACAATTACTTCACAACAGATAAGAACAACTTGCACTAAGATTACAAGGCAACCACAACTGTCACAGCTAGGAAAAAGCAGACTCAAGCTGAGGATGAATAGATCTCAGTAAAACAGGACTCCATAACTAATACACTACATTCAGAATCCAAAGGATGTTTGTTATACCTAACAAGTACGGAGGAATTCATTAACTTTTGTCCTCTTGACTAAGTTCATACAGATGACCTGGTCTACCTCTGCCATCTTAACCCAGAAAATCCTTTAACCTGCAGGATAAATTATAAACCTCTTACTCTGATAGTGAAAGTGCTCTGTTATTGTCTATAGCCCCTTTCTTAGTTATCAGGACTTACCCAAACATGGACAGATTCACTCAGTTGTCCTTGAGTTAACAGAACCTGTACCTTTATCAAAAATTCTCATAATTCCTCATGCCCCAGCTCCAGTGGGAGACCCCGCTTGGTGTCTGTGTAGGTGATCTGGCAATGGTGATATGATAGACAGCAGGAGGCAAAAGACCTTCTTAATTGAGGTAGTGGCTTTCCTATGACAACAGAGAACACATCAGGCAGCAGATGGCGTGGACACATTTACATGTTCTGCAGGGGCAGTATATCTAGTTTGAGATAGAGGATAGTTGACATGAACACACATGACACAAGTCCAGGATACCCCCACTGTTCAGGGAGGTTATGCTCTTAGCCCCCTGTATCATGTACATTCCTGTTTTTCATTACAGTTGTTTTGTTCCACAGTGATCTTGTAGATGCATAAAATAATGTGAGTAACTTATCAATTAGTAACTTAGCAATGGCAGTACAGGTTATGGCATAGATGAGCTGAGCATTATCCACAATGTCTGACCTACTGACTTGCCACAAGGAAGCCCCCAGGATAATTTGCATTACAAAAAGCAGGCACTCGTTCACTGTCTAGACTGGCAAGGTGCCAATTAATCCAATTTAGCAGATGGATCCACTCTACAGATTAAGAAATTGACATTTGGTAGGTTCAAGCATCCAAACCATTGGTTTCAATCCCTAAATCAATGTCTCTCATTTTCAGGAGTGTTTCTCTTGTAGGTGAATGATTTCAATGTTTGATAAAGCATTTCTTTGTTAGAAAACTTAAGAAAATCACTGAAAATTTGTCCACATCTGTTTAAGAGTTTTAATGTATGGGTTATCTTTATTCTGAAGGGTTAGTTTTTGGAACCACCAAAAATGCAATTGACTATGAGCTATATGTCCCTAAGACATAAGACATTAAGACCTTCTTAATTGACGTAGTGGCTTTTTTTTTTTTTGTCTTTTCATTCTTCCACCAATTACGGTTGACACCTATGGTTTAATAATTGGCCATATATTTATATACTGTTTACGCAATAAGAAGTGTATCATCTCCTTTGAAATAAAATAGGAAGGAAAAAAAACACAGAAGACCCAGAATTAAGATTCCCTTTTGCAGTTTTTAGCAAGAATAAAGGATCTTTTATAAAATAAGTATTTGGTTATTGCTAAATAAATATGAGTATGAAAGAGACAACACTAGGCTCTGGGGGAAGATAGAACAGACAATTGTGAGTAACAAATTAAAGATTCTTGACAAAGTAGCAGGTTTTCACCCTCACATGTATTCACAGATGATAATTCCCACATTACAATATGTACTAGTAGAATTTGTGTGTAAATTTTTTACTAGTACCCATCCAACTTGAGGAGTAAGTCACTTTGCAGAGCTCTACAGAGGGTGGATACTCAACTGATAATTTTACAGGGAAGTGTTTTGCTTGGGCAGCGTCTCAGTGTAGACAGTAGCAAATTAGAAGGAAAACTGAATGATAAAACACAATTTTTTAGTAGTTATTGTCACTCTGTATTTTGTAGTGAAGGAATATGTTGATATATTAACAGTAGCTCGTATACTACTCACTATGAACCAAATCTTTTTCTCTGTGGTTTAGATGGAATAAGTTAATGAAAATTCATAATACTTGAAGTGTCTTTTGTTATCATCTTTGTTTTACAGTTTAGGAGACAAAACAGTTTTAGAGTTCTAGTAGCTTGCTCAAAGTTACACAGTAAGTAGTTAAACGAGGATGAGATTCCAGTCTGGTTCCAAAAGTCCTCATTAACCCTCTCACTATGTCATCACTTAGAGTTTAAGCCAAAATGTGTTACCAACTGCATCAAGAATAACAAATACTATAATTGCATTATTGTCAAACTATAGTATATGTTAATTCTTGTAACATGAAGCATTTTAATTTCTGCTTCTCAGGTATGAGCAGCAAATACTTAAGATCTAAGGAGATGCAGTTATTTTGACACAGTTCTCTTTTGAGAAACCTGTGTGGGTTGTACAGTTGTGAACTGAATGCAAAGGCAGTGGAAACCAGATGCAAGCCCTTTATGAAATAAAGAATTGTTGGTGAAAAGAACTCTTGTATACTGCAGAACATAAAGCATTTTGAAATGTGGGGTTAGACTACTTATATGATAAAGTGTTTTATTTTCATCTTCTCTTGCTTTACAGTCTCTACTAGAGACTATTCCAGATATTCCTGTCCATTCCAGTGGATCCCCAGATCCTGGACAGTCTAGTCCGAATGCAGTGAGGGGTGAGTGATACAACACCAATTGAACATAAGCTGTGTCTTCTCTCTTTTGTTCTAGTATTCAGTAGACTTAGCAGTAAATTTTTAAAAGCAAAATGTGTGTTTTTCTCCCCATTTCGATCCTGTCACTCCACTACTTGCTCCTCCCCTCCACCTCCAAGCACCCCATTCTGTCACACCAGACAATTAATTGAGTCAAATTGGAAGGAGACTCTTTTCCTTCCTTCTCTACTGCTACATCATTTAAAAACTACTCACTTGGATAGTATATTTGATTGGGGACGTCTTTCACAAGTAATCTGGATTTGCTTTACAGTTTCAAGCAGATCAGGAAGTAGGCCACTTGCAGGAGACTCTAATTACGCTCAAGTCTGTGTAGCACCGAAACAGCTTGTCACAGAGAGGTGACAGAGCTAGCTTTTAACCAGACCTCTTCCACCTGAAAGGCTGGCAAGCTACATAATGCAGTACAGAATCTCAACTCTTTCTTGTAGGAAATAGGCACCTTCAGGCCATACTTTAATGATTCCTCCAAATTTTCCCGAAATATGTACACCTTCCTTATATGCAGTAGGGCCATGTACTTGCAGCGTTAGCTTCAAAATTAAAGTAAATTAGGGTGATGAAAATGTTCTAAAATTGTGGTGATGGTTTCATAACTCTGAATATACAAAACCCATTGATTGGAATCCTTGAAATGGATGAACTGTATAGAATGTGGATTATATTTTGGTAAAGCTGTTACAAAAAAAAAAAAACATAGAGAATGGACTTGTCAGAAATTATTCCACATCATTCAGTTCAAGTCATTCCACTAAAAGATATAATACTTAGAGTGGTCTGGTGTTTTGGGCATTGACCTATGTAGTCACCACTCTCAAAAGAACCTGCCAATAGTTCTTTAAGAAGGTAGAGTATTAACAATTAATCTTCCTCTGCTTTGAATGAAAGCCTCTGGATAATGACTGAAAATCATAACTCTGCTTGGCTATTTTCTAAATTCTTGCTATCTTCCTTTGTTGTGTAATCCATATGGATGGCTCAGATTTTTAATCTGCTGATTTATAAAATTCTCCACTTTTATTTTGATATTAATTAGGTCTTCCATTTTGTCTGTCTTTTATTCTTTGTTCTATTTGTTGTACTTTGGTCACTATCTAAGAAGAGGGTAAAAGAGAGGAGTTCTCTATTTTGTAATCAAATAATTATTTTCATTGCACATGAACAATTTTGTTAGACAATGCAACAAGATGGAAGGCTAAAAATCTTTGTCAGAGATCAGAGTTTGGGATTAATCAAATGATTTCTGGCTTCTCTCGTTCTTGTCAAGGAATCTTTTGTCTTTATCTCAAACTGCCTTGAGGAAAACATTTACCTGGTTGTTACTTGTCACAGGAACCTATGACAGATCATAAGAGTGTGACTTAATTCACCTGAACAGACCTAGCAGTAAAGTCCAAATTGAATTTGAACCAATTTTAAGGGCAAATACTCTACAGTTTGGTTGAAAAACGTCAGAGGCATGAACATAGGCAGGAATTTGAGTGGTATCTCTTCTCTTTTTCCCTCTGCATGAAGTTTTTGCCTTCCTAATGGCATCAACATGTCTGATTTTAATATCATAATATATAGAAATGCCTTATTTATGGATTTCCCTCTAATAGTCCTCAGTGACTTTCATGAAACATAAAAATGTAAGATTAAAAACATCAAGTTAAATAGAAAATTATTCAATGGACAGTCTGATGCCACCTTCTTACTATTCAACTGAAATCCTCTAGATGAGGCTGATGCTTTTTCTTGGGTATAAACATTCTAACCTGCTTATGGATTAGCTTGCAAATATTTTTCCTTTATAGTAAATGGTATTGATTAGTTAAATAGCATATGAACTATTCAATATCCTTTGGTTTTAGGTGATAATTATTTAGAAAAGAGCATTCTGCCAGAAGCTGAAGAACTATCATTTGAAGTATCTTATTCAGAAATGGTTACAGAGGCTCCAAAAAGAAACAAATCTAAGAAGTCAGATATTAAGAAAGAAGATTATGCTTTAACTGTAAGTAAAGACGTCATGATTATTCCAATAACTTCCTGTGACATTTCCACAAGACAAGCTAGGATTTCAAACAGATTTCTGTGTGTGTAGAGAAGCCAGGCATCAGGGTAGCCTCACACCAGGACACCATATGTTGTACAGTGCACAGTCTGGTTGACTGTACCTGGGAGCCCTGAGTCAGTAAAGAGTTGTGAGGGAATATTCTGAATACTCTTTTACTGATGAAATTGGATTTTCACCTAACTTGTATGTTTTCATATACTTTATGCCCTTAATTTACTGATAGGTGATGCTGAATGATGTGGAGCTACTTGTGCCTCTAGTACAAGAGCTACTTGTGCCTCAAGCCACATGTCAAAAGCAGTACTGCAGAAAAACACAGTAATGGCAGTAGGACTTAGGTGCTTATAGGAGCGACACAAAAATTCATCAAAAATGAACCAAATAATTTATCCTATTATTATGGGTGGGCAAAATAGAGGCACATATTTCATTATCCTGGAAGCCTGTGTGTGTGTGTGGGGGGGATGTACATATGTATGTGTGTGCGTGTGTGTATATATATATATATATACACACACGCACACACATACATGATATATGTGATATATATAATGATATATGTGATGATATATATCATCTCCTGAAAGCCGACTGCAGGAACTGTTACATTGATCTGTTTGGTATTCAGTAAATACTTTCATAAAGAGTTCATGGTATAGAGCCCTGAATATTCTGCATTGATCAGAGCCGGAGGCATGATGAGCAGGGCTCAGGTAGTTTCAGAGCTAAAGGAATGAGTCATGTAAAAACTGGTAGTCTTTGCCCCAGGCAGCCTGGACCATTCCTAGACAACCACCTCATGGTAGAGGGGAGAAGACAGGGCAAGAGCCGTGGGTACCTTCTCCAGGCCTGGCACTACACTAATGTATTTGTCATTACCCAAGTAACCACTCCAATTTTATGTCACAGGAAGCTGGTACCCAAAGAAGTCAAGTAATATGTTAAAATTCCCATAGCTAGTAGGAGGAAGAAACAACATTTAAACTTACGCATGTCAATCTCCAAAGCCCTTCCTGGTCTCTAAGCAATCTTTACATTAAAGGACACAGTGCCATTGTGGAGCAAAAGGAGGAATCCAGCAGGACTGGATTCCATCTGGAGATTTGGAGAGGCCTTCCAAGTCTTTAGAGAGTCCTCTGAGGCAGGATATCACCCACCGTTTCCTGAGGCATAACTTAGCAGTGCAGGCAGGTCACGTGAAGAGCTTTGCAAAGGATTAAGCACATGGTAATTGCTGAATAAATGATGTGGTTCTTGTATACCGTTGTTGGTATATATTATTGTTATGTAGGGCTTTGGTGTCAAAAGAAGATAAAATAACTAAGCATTTAATAGCACACGGTATGCCCCAAATCACATCTTATATTTTGTTGTTTTATTTTTACATACTTGGATTTCCAAGGAACAATTATTGACAGACTGAATAAATGAATGAATGTGTGAACAAATGATTAGCTGGCTTAAAATATCCAGGAATCTCTAATTTAGGGAGCTTCTACAGAGAAACATGTACTCAAAGCTTTGTAATTTAAATAAATATGGGATTTTTTTATGTTAGCTTTTTTTCCAATATCATGTGTTTCTAAGCATAAAATATATTTTGAATATTATGTAAGAGAAGTCTTTTTAAAAAGGTTTTACTTCTTATAGTTTTCATAATATTTCTGAATTGTTGAAGGAAGTTGTTTTTTTTTTTTATCAATTTTAGTGTATTTTGTTTCCTAGTATAGAAGTAGAATATAGCAATAGCATTGTCTTCAAAATGCTAGTACGACTGGGATTTTCCTTAAAAAAAGAAAATCATCTCAATTGGAATCATCTCAGTTGATTTTTAAGGTATAGTAACTGCTGTCTCAGCAAGCATGTACAATCAGTTACAATTGGGAGATGACTTAGTCTTTTAAAATAAGCAATAGAGAATAGATGATGCCTGATTGAAGGATTAATGGTCCAAAATTTAAGAAAGATAAGTCAAAGCTCTGCTGAGAGTAGCCTACATGAAGTGCCTTGTGTTTGTGTCATGTCTACCTGTGGTCGGTGCTTTCTAGATGGAGCCTGGGGTATATGTTATTAGAAATAGAGTGTTTCTGATAAGACAACAGTTTAAACAGTTGTGATGACAATGGAATAGTACATTTCAGGCGACTGTTTTGCTTCTATTTTAGTATAGTAGTTACCTGCAGGTATTCGAAAAATCATATTCATAATCTTTCTGTGGCATAGCATGCTCCTAAGATATTTTGCAAATAGCATGTTTTACTGTACTGATTTAGAATAAGGCATTTGAATGAAGGGATGATCATTTTCTTTTGTCACAAGAAAATAAATATCCTCAATATATATTTTAGAAATTTATTGTTCAGAAAACCAGATTTGGTCTGACTGAAGCAGGAGATCTGTCTGCTGAAGATATGAAGAAAATTCGCCACCTCTCTCTAATTGAATTGACGGCATTTTTTGATGCCTTTGGAATTCAACTGAAGAGAACCAAAACAGAGAAAGTAAAAGGACGAGGTAATTGAGAAGACTGATTTCTTCTGATTTTAACACTCTCTTGGAATAAAATAGTGTTTTTCTGATTCTTTTTTCTTTCTCTCTCAATTATTTTACAATGAAGACAATGGAATTTTTGGAGTTCCACTTACAGTCCTTTTGGAGAATGACAGAAAGAAAGACCCTGGAGTGAAAGTTCCCTTTGTATTGCAAAAAGTGAGTTGAATGTAAATGAACTGAAAACTAATAGAGCCTCATGTTTGTGTATTTATAAACCCACGAGTGAATTTTCTCTTATATTTTAAGATAATAATTAAATCCTTAATACAAGTCAAGTCTTTGGTGAGTTTTAGCTTTCTTCCATGCTTCCCTTAAATGTTGCACAGGTGCTTGGGACAGTTTCTGTTGTTATAAATTTTTGGTACCTGTTTCTTTGTTTGGACCATCAGGCTTCAGGTGATAGACAGAGATGCTCTGTCACATGGCTTCCTTTGGTTAATTTCCCTCCCCCCCCACTATTTAAAAAAAAATGTTATTTGTAGGCACATACGTATTTGTGTATCTCTGAGGTAAAAGATGACCATTAATTATCAGCAGTCCATTTCTTTATCATACAAATAATCACAGATTGGGTGTTATTAAAGACATATATCAGCATTTAAATGAATTTTCCAACAAAACATAATAAATTCTAAAAATAAACTTGTTCTGATGATTTTTCAGGTATGACTGGGAAGGTAGAATCCATTTGACAATTTTTGGTGGAAGGCATTTTTGAAAACAGTATATTTGAAACTATCACATGCTGCTGTCTCTGTGGCCATCATTGCTGAATAGCTGATTTGGATTTAAGTCACTGTGTTAAATTTAAACTGGTTTCCTTAAGTATGCATTTATTCAACAATGACATCCAGTGACACAATTAAAATTCCAAGTCTTAAACAAAATCTAGTTGAATTTTAAATTAAGCTTTTAATATAAAAACATTGACTGAAGAAACATATACTTACTTTGCTCACAGTAACAATTCTATGTTTCCTATCTTTCTGCATTTTGCTACTGATACCCTGAAATGAGCTGCTCCTCAAATCAGGTAATTGATTGGCAGCCAGTGGGAGCAGGGAGCCTACCAATTGGGAGAGGATGATGGTGCCATGTCAGTGAGCGCAGGGCACCTGCAGGGTGCCTCCCCTGTGCCAGGGCTACCATTCCTAGCATGTGTAGTTACTACCAAGAATCCCGAGGAGGTTGGTGTGAACATTTCCCTTTTACCGGTTAGGCAGTAGGGGCATAGTAGGGTAAGATCACTTAACTGGAACACACAGCCAGTGAGAAGGAGATACGGAAAAGAGCACAATGTATCTTCAAGGCCAAGCCTATGGTGACTCTAAGACTTTTTTTTACCCTTGAATTAAAATGAGAATTGTGCCCTTTGGCCTCTTTGTAAAAGACAAAGTATGAAGAAAATGCATAAAAATCTAAGACTAAAAAGATTGAACACATGAATGTATATTATTATGCAGGTTAAAAAACCTAGCACAGAATGTAGCAAATATAGCAGCATGTTGAATTAAATCCAGATTTATATCATTTTGGCAACTCAAAACTGTTATACTGCCATCGATGTTGTTTTCCTTATTTAAGACCACTTAAGGAATTTCTCTTTTGCACCTCTCAGAGAGTCTTATAGACATGCCTCTTTCTCCTAAAAAAGGTTATTTTTCTCCATTTATACAAGAACTCCCTTAGTTTTAGGCAGTGTCATTTCTTGAAGGGAAAATAGCGGAGACTTGATCTTTCTTTTGCTATGTGTGCTCAGGCCAGTCACTCATCCTTTCCATTCCTCAGTCTCCTCAGCTGTAGAAGGGAAATAATAGTACCAGCCCCATAGGATTACTGTGAGCATTAAAGGAGCTAATTTATGGGAGTGCTAGCACACAGAGAGTGCACAATAAAAGTTAGTGTTTATTATTACTATTTAACATCATCATCATCTCCACAAGAGGAGCTCATGAAAGCTATAAACCTTTACAATTTACACCTCCTTGTTCAGATTTCTAGAATTCCTTTCGTTTCTTAGCCTGAGTGGTTGCAACTAATGATAATGAATGTAGACTCTTCTTACTGGTCATTCTGCAGAAAGAGGTATAATCACCAGATCTTTACCTGGTTCAGTGACAGCATACTGTGCAGTTAAGAGCACAAGCTTAAGATGATCAGTGCCATTAATTTTGCGGCTGATCCTCGGAAAGTAATATAACAGCTCTAATTCTCTGCTTCCTCATTTGCAGATTAGTTTTCCTAATGTTGACCTTAAAAGGTAGTTGTGAACTTTTAGCAATGCATTCAAGTACTGGGTGTGGAGATATGCTTGGTAATTTATCAACTATTGTCATCATTATGTTTTCATATATTTGTAATCATATGGAGGTGCTTATTTTGTGTGTGTGTGTGTGTGTGTGTATCATTGTTTTTTAGTTTTTTGAAAAAGTTGAAGAATCGGGTCTAGAATCTGAAGGAATTTTTCGACTTTCAGGATGTACTGCCAAAGTAAAGGTATGGACATTTTCTATCTTCTAGGTAGAGATCTAAACTCCCTATAGCCAGTTCAGACAAGTATTAGGTGCCAAGTGCTTTGTTGTTGGTACTTATCAGTTGTCCCCATCTAGTACTCCTCAATACTTATGATTAAATGTCATTCTGGGATCCTGATTTCTGGAAGCTTTTAAGTTAAAATAATAATAAAAAAAAAAATCAATGACAACAAAGCACTTCAGTTCCTCACCAAAAACTGCTGCTTGTCTTTTGTTTGAAAATATCCCATTGCTGATTTTTGGGCTAACCGCTTTAGTTTTGATTCCTCTCAGTGGAATTCACTGTCAGTAATTGATGAGCTTTTATTTCCATTTTCAGTTGCTTTAAACTCAGAAACATTCTTTGGCTCCTCTGTTAATGAAAGCCCTTACAAGAATTTGTAGGAATGGCTGTATCCACTAGAATACCCACTCAGCAGTTATAAAACCCAGTTCCATTTAAGGTAATGTTAGTTTCCACATGGAAAACCACCCATGCAATGTGATTCCTTTGGCTTTGGTTTCCTCATTCTGTATGGTGGCAAACTGTACAGTACAATAAAAGAATCATTAAAAAAGAAAAAATTTTCTTACAAATTTCCAATTAGATATCTTACTTTTTCTACTGGTGGGCATGCACAGTGAAGAATTCCTTCCTGCCTTCCCTGACTAGTAGACATAGAAGCCTGAGTAGTTTTAAATGATGACTCCTTTAGAAAAGGGCCTTAGGGTTAAGGGAAAAATGAACTTGGTTGTGTTTAGAACTATTAAAAGGTAATGTGTAGAAATGGAAAAACACCTCTTTTTTCATTCATTTTGGTACATGTTTTGGGAGTTTTGCTTTGTATCAGAAATCTCAGAGTTTTCACATGAAACTGTGTCTACTGGATCCTCCAGAAAGCAGATGCTGGGCAGGAGTGGGAGTAAAAGAGGAATGGGGCCGGGTTTGGGCTGGGGGGACACTAGTGAACACTTCTGAAAGATGAAGGGAAGTAGCATGATTGGGGAGGCTGAGCTTCCAGCTAAAGGTGGGTCTGAAGTTCTCCCCTGGAGCTTTGGGCACAACAGGCCATCCCAGCTGCCAACCTGCCCACTGTATCTGCTGGGCTAAGTCAGAAGGGTGCTAGCTTTCAGCTCAGGGAGTCAGCTACCTAGACTTTTACAGATGAACAACAAATTCTTTTTTTGAAGGGAGATCTGAGTAGCACACAGATTTTGCCAGTGGCAGATGGGATCAGGGCGTTGTGGAGAGTTGTGACTTCTCTGAGGTTGGAGTTTGCTAAATACAGCAAGTCCTTAAATAACATTGTTTTGTGTCATTTCATTATGTTGTTGATGAGCAGAAAAATAATTCCAGCCCATGTTGAATAAAATGACATTATTTGAGGACCTTATAAGAGCACCTGCTTTCATTGTACATCATTTTGCTCTACGTCAATTTCTGAGAACCTATTTGTTAAGTGAGGACTTATTGTATTGGAACAAGTTCCTCTGGCAGGCGGGAACCTCCCTATTGGCTTCTTAAGTTTTCTACTTTCCTAAAGTGAATCTACATTTTATCTCAGGTTCTCATGGTTAGGTTGTTACATATACTGCTGGACAAATGTTTCGTGGTTCTGAGGATGGAAGCTATCACTGATTTTGGTTAAATCTTTGATTATATCTGTAGAGTCAAGAGAACCAAAATGAAACTGAAGAAATAAATTTCCAAACAAAATTAAACCCAACTCTTATACCCCTTTCTATAATTGAGGAATTGTCTTTGCACATATTCTTACTGGCTCGTGTGTGTGTGTGTGTGTGTGTGTGTGTGTGTGTGTGTAGGAGCATAATGGATATGATAAAATTAGTCAAAAAGAGAAAATAGACATTTCTTGTGTGCATGAAGTTTAATAGCAGAAATTACTTTTCTCAATAATCCTTGAGTGAAAAATACCAGATTAATAATTCCTTGAAGTGTTTTTGAAGACATAACCATTCCTGCACCACATTTAGGTAAAAATCCCTTTTCTCCCATAATTGGCTATGTATAGTCTCAGCTTATTTGTTCCATTGCTTGTTAGTCTGAAAAATATAATCCAGATGTTTTTTTGGTTTGAGTTCCAAAAATCTAATGTAAGAGAATTCTGAACCAATGACCAGAAACAGGAAAATATCACAGAAAGGCTGTGTATAAAAAAAAAAGAAGAAGAAGAAGAAGAAAAAGAAGAAGAGAGGGTAATTTGATATATTAAAGGGGATTTTATTTTTTTCCTTTATTCAAAATTTAAACTACCTTTTTTTTTTTTTTTGGTAATTTCATCTGTTAGATGATTTTTTTTCTAGGCATGTGCTTGGGCAAAGAAAGTTTAAAAAATTCCATTGTAATTATCCTCAAGTTGTGCCAAGTGGATGACACAAATACTAATGTACATTATAAACAATCCTGCCCCAGTTGAGCTTTCAAAGCCTGGTGAGAGTAATGGGGAAGCAGCTCCCTAGGAATGCTGCGATTTTTAGCCAAATAGGAGTAGGGCACACACAGTGGAGCCCACTTCTGGCTTTGAAGCATCAGATCATTTGGAACCAATTTAATACTTTGGTGTTCCCAGTGATTTTCTTTTCCAAAAATGACAGAAATTTGAGCCAAACACCAGAGGAATATATTTTATGGAAGATGACAGAATGTTTGGCAAGCAAGGTTTTCCTCTTTGACTAGCTTCATTTATTCTGAAGCTGATCTAAATGTTTTATAATTATATTACCTGATCTGCTAGTTTCCTGAACTGTGTTTTTGAAACTGAAGGCATGTCATTTGCATTTTATTAAAAGAACTTCAAAAATGGAAGTGGATCATACATTTATTCAGAGGTGCTTTAAGCAAATGACATGGCTTCGGATCCTTATCCAGTGTTATTAACACTGGACATAAAGCACAACTTCTTAAGGCTTCTTTGACAAGGCAAATTCAAGTCCTAGTTTATATGTTTTTATGCTTAGGGCCACGAAGGAAATATCAGCTCTGTTCAGACATTCTCCAGTCTGCCCTGGTCAAAACCAGGAGAGGACATTCCCTCGCTTTCTTTTTATACTGGCTATCCACATAAGATGAAGATAGTGTCCCCCAAATCCACACCACAGACCCTTGGGTGTCCTCTAGTGATAATACTAAAGGCCACAGTAGACTGAAAGGAAAGGGAAGAAATGAGGAACCACCACTTACTGGGTACTTACTGTGCAGCAGGCTCTTTCTCTTGAGCTTTGTTATATCATCTGATTGAATCTATGTGAGGCAATTTTAATATTGTGATTACATGGTGAGAAACTTGAAGCACAGACCATACAACTAGTTAGTTGTGCTACTGGGATAAGAACCGAAAGAATCTGGTTGTAGAATCTGCCCTTGACGTCAGTGTGATATCACCCCTTAAGGGACCGGGCACTGCTGACTGGTCAGTGATGGTCACCTCCAAGTTTCAGAAAGCTTCCTGTGGCAGAAGTACATGGGACATGAACTGAGTCATTCCTGCCCACTAAAAGTAGTTTACTCCCTTTGCTTTATGGCAATTGTAGCAGGTAATGGATGGAAAACGTTTGCTTCTCTGTATTGCCTGTTAATGACACCTCCATCTGCCCATTACTCCACCTAGCAATCTGAGAGTCATCTGGAACTCTTATTTCTCCCTCGGAGCCTCATATTCAACCTATCACTCTCATTTTTGAAAATTTTCTGGCCTAAGCATTTCTGAAATCCCTCCTCTCCTTTCTATCATACAACTGTTTATCCAGGTTAGACCTTGATTATCCATAACTATGAAATAGTTCCATGGCCCAAGAACTAGTTTCCTTGCCTCTAGTCTTCTCCCCAACCAGCACTTGCTCCCTTCCCCCAAATTGTTTTTCCATCTGACTGTCAGGAAAGATAAATTTCAACTTGTAATTCTGTTCTAAAAATGGTCTATGTTGCCTCATTGTCTTTAGAATGAAGTCTGGTCCCCTTAGGATCAGCTCTGGCCTGCTCCCCACTCTCATCTCTTTCTCCTCCTTGCCCACGGTGCTCCAGCAACACTGAACTAATTGGAATTTCCTGTACCCACTGATGTCCCTGCATTTGTACCACTGCTTGAGTGGTTTCTCCTGTCCAGGACACCCTTCTTTTTCTTTATTTCCCTGGCAAGCTCTCACCAGTACTCAAGACCTGGCCCAGCAGATACTGGTTTTCCTCGTTCATGGCTGCATAGCATCCAGTACTGGTCTTTGTTTTAGCATTTAACACCCTGAATTAGCATTGCGAGTTCATGAAGTTTTCCCTTCCACGAGATCCACAAGACGCCTAAAGACAAAGAGCGGATCTCATGCCTCACCCAGGGCCCTGTCTGTGCTCTATCTCCGAGGATTTTATGTGAGCTCTGGGGCTTCATAAACTTATTTTATGAGCGAAAGGATTGCTTGAGTATCCATACTGTTCCTGTTCAGTTGAGAACTTCTCAAGGACAGGAAGAAAATCTCCTGTTCACATCATCAGTAGGGCTAGCAGGAAGCTCAGAAATCTGTGAGAAACGTGTCCTACTAGGATATCCTGTTTTGAAGCTCTGGGAGTGAGAAGAACATTTATGGCTGGACTGGTTCAGGAGCCAGTCCTTGGTTGGAAAAGACCAGGTGTACAGACTAATTCTAGGCGTGCATGCTCAAGGTTGGAAGAATCAGGCTTCTTATGGCAATAAAGCAGAGGTTCTAAAGAAAGGGGTTTTCAGGGTCCTCTTTTTTAGCATCTTTTTTGAAGCAGTGTCAGGGTACTGACTGTAACTACTTAGTTTAAATAGGTAGATGATGCTGTTCAAGGAAATTGTAAAAATGAATTTAACTTTGGAAGAAAACATGGGAGAATGGGTTGCGCTGATAATCAAATGAGTTGATAATGTAAAATGTATCCTCAAATAGAACGTATGGAGGCTTAGTGACTTTTTTAAAGTATTTACTCAGTGTCCCAAACCTTAAGAAGGATTTCGCACACATGCAAACACGTGGAACACACATGTATGCCTTAACAGATAACTTCCCTGTTGCCCCGGCAGGGAGGTGTCATTCATCTGCATGTTGCAGTGAGGCTGGAGTTCCGTTATTGGGGTATTTCTCACTCTGGATGTGAACTACTGAGAGGAATGTATTATTGATCTAAATTAGAAATAGTTGATGGCTGAAGGAAGGGATAATGAAAAAAAAGGAAATGGAGTCTTTGCAAAATCTAGGAGTGCATTGATTATGTGGAGAGGGGTAGTTTTGAAACCACATAAATGAAGCTGTGACCTGGATAAAGAACTTTTTATTTGTAAGAATTAACAAATTATTTCAAGATGAATATTATTCTAAAAAGATTTTTAAAACTTTTCAAAAATTCAGAAATATTTAAATTCTTTAATCATGTTGAAAAAACTTGGGCTTGATACTGGCATTTCAGTCTACTTACAAAATTAGCTTATGTATGACAGTTTTCAAATGGAAAAGGGGGTTCAAATGGTAAAAGATAAAAAAACTGACCAAATATTGATTGTTTACCTTTGTTTTCAGCAATACCGTGAAGAACTGGATACCAAATTTAATGCTGATAAATTTAAATGGGACAAAATGTGCCATAGAGAAGCTGCAGTAATGTTGAAAGCATTTTTCAGAGAACTACCCACTTCTCTCTTCCCTGTGGAATACATACCTGCCTTCATCACTCTAATGGAAAGTAGGTGGAAGCTTTGTGAATGGACTAAGAATAAGGTCAATAAAGTGACACAGAGCAGAAGTGATCATAAATGTCTAGATTTGCAATTTCTTAGCTACTTGGTGAAATAGTGAGTTTGGTGGTAAACACTCATCTCTTTGCATATTCATATATTTGTGTCTGATAGATAAGATTTGGAGCATTTTGTAATCATTTTAAGGTAGAGTCTTTTGCAGAAAAGAATAGACTCTTAAAATTTAAATTCCTGTTAAAGCATTTGTTCGCCACACAGTCACCTGTTCTGAATTTCATTGCTACACCTGAAATTATAGATAATAATTACTTGTCAGGGTGGTTGTGGACATTGAATGAAGACTTGTAAAAGAATACCTGGTATTTAATAATCCTTCAAAGGCATAAGATACTTTCCTTCTTAAAATCTGAAGTCCTGGTTCTGACTAGCTAGCACACGGTAAACGCTACACAGAAGGTGATTTGTCTCTGAAAATTACAATATCACTTAGCATTTTTGAATATTATGAAGTCATGTAGACTAGACCATAAGTGAGGTATATGAATAAAAGCATAGAAACTGGGAATTGTGTGTTATACATAGCAGTGAGGGAATAATTTGGCAGTTTCAGTCTAAGAAATTGAGAAAAGTAGAGTGGGGCTAGTTAGCCATTATGGAATTCAGGAGTCACAAGCCTAATTATGTACAAGCCTGTTAAGTGATTCTAAACAGACAAGAAAAGAGTTGTGGCCAAATTGAATGGCCTAACCCCACATGTAAAGGTGAACCATGGCTCAAGTCTAGACAGTGGTTGCCATGCAGAAGTGAGAGCCCAAAATTCAAGGTTTAATGAGAAAACTCTTAATTTGAAAATGTCAGTCATGAATTCAAATTTGAGACATTCTATAAGCTTAGCAAGTGATATCTGTACTTTTCACTTTACAAAATTATAGGTTCATTGGAATTATAAAATCCTTAAAACAAAAATAAAAGAAAATTATAGTTAGATCCTAAATTATATGACAGAATTTGTCCTAAAAGTTAGTAGGTGCTAAGTCCTTAAAATTTTTAAGAACAGATTGATAAAAATAATCTTTTGTGTCTTCAGAGAAGAGAATATGATAGGCAAGGAAGTACTTTTCTGAGCTTTCATTCATATGCCATGTGCGACCAGTATCTCATTTCTTGGTAAGATGTTTTTGTTTTTGTTTTTTTTTTTAATTTATTTATTCATGCATACAAGAACTGGGGTGTAGGCCAGAGGTGTAGGAGTGGTGAGAGGATTCACCAGAGACAGAGCGGGGAGCAGAACATGCAGATCTACTAAAGTACACTGCTGAGGGGAGCAGTGGGCGAGGCAGTAGAGGTCTGCTGTGCCATGTGGGAAGCTCGTTGGCCGGATAGCGAACTCGTGCTGCAGTGGCTGCGGATAGCTTCATAGGCTGAGACTCAACCCATTGCGCCACCAGGGAGGCCCCCTAGATACAACCTGCTACATACCTGGGCCACTTGGTAGAGCCTTTGGGACCACCATCTGTGTTTGGTTCATCATTTACCAAATTGTTCTTAAGCCACATATGGCTGTAGTTATGACAGCTGCTTCAAAAATTCTTGTCTCTTGTTCAACACTTGGGTCATCTCAGGGGTCACTCATATGTCTAGTAAGTTAACTCTCTCATCTCTTGAACATTGTGAATATTATACTTTGGGGACTGCTTCTGTAATACTTTCCCAAACAGTGTTTTTGGCTTTTTTTTTTTTTTTTGTCTGTCTGTTTTTAAGAGATAATTGCTTAACTGAAGTCAAATTGCCAGTGGTCTTTTGGACAGTGGTTCAATTCACTCTCAGTCCAGTTAGTTAACCATAAAGCAGTGTAGAGCCAAGTTTCCTCAGTAAAATGAAAGTGGGTTATTTGCTGATTTCAAATTTTAATCTTAAAAGAAAATGAACAATTTCTATGAAATTGATGAAATTATAGAATCTGCATCTGCATCTATAATCCTCCCCATGGAATTTATTTGGATTGCATTGAACAACAATAGACAACTCTTAATATCCAATTTATGCATTAAAATAGTGCCTATTATAATGCTTCCCTAAATGCTTTGTCATGAGATACGTTCCTGATAGTTCCTATTATTCAGGCAAACTCACATCAGTGTGTCTCAGCTATTTTCAAAAACATATTGGACTCTGTCATTTCTGTTTACAAATTTGACAAATTTCTAAAAATCCACCTGGGTATTGTGCTATAACAACATGATAGGATCCTATAAATACTCCTCCCAACTGTTCCTCCATTGCATGGTTGTATACATTAGTCATCTCCTGCTAACTTGGTTTCGTACAACCTTCTGTAACCTAGTAACTTGTCACAAGAGTGTTTCCACTACTGTACAGACAGCTGCCTGCATTTCATCCATTGAATATAGACTTTCCTTCAACTTGAGAATCCCCCAGGGATTCTAGAACACAATGCTTCCCTCCAGAAACTCCCCACTGAGAGGCCATTTTGAAGAGAATACAGGGAAACAAAACAAAGCCTGGATACTCTGGTATACTGTACATTTTCAGCACAGCTGGTTGTGGATTATCCTATTATGGATGGGATCCCTAATATTCTTTCCTTAAAATGGAAAGATCCAACACTGAGACCACAAGTACAAATTCCAACCCTCTGGCGCCATCTTCTGTCATTGTCAAGGAATAAAATACTCAGAACTCCAAAAACTCAACTATGTCACCTTCCCGAAATGCCCATAAGACAAAATAAATGTGATTAATCATCATAATACGAGTATGCACATATAAAGGTAACTGTATATACCTACTGATATAAACACTTTTCACATATTGACTCATTTACTCTTCACAGAAGCCCACTGAAGTGATGGGCTACTCCCACTTTACAGATAAAATGAAAGCTACAAGGAGTTAAAAAGGCTGTCCGAGGCCTCCCTGGTAGTGCAGTGGGTTAATTCGCAGCACTATGAAGCTATCCACGACCACTGAAACAGCACTAGTTTGATACCCAGCCAGGGAGCTAACCCACATGGCGCAACAGACCTCTCCTTTCTTGCCCACTGTTCCCTTCAGCAGTAGATCTGCCTTTTCTGCTCCCCTCTCTGTCTCTGGTGAGTCCTCTCACCACCCCACACCTCTGGCCTGCACCTCAGCTTGTCTGCATAAATAAATAAATCTTTTTTTAAAAAGTCTGTCTAAGGCGACTCAGTGATTGAGTAGTAAATGGAAGATTTGAAGTTGGTTCTAGAATTTGTATTCCTAGTCATTGTATTTTGCTGCCTCATTATGTGGAAACAAGATTTCTATTTTTTATTGCAGTAGATTGGTTTGCATCTTTGTGTTTTAGAGGTATAGAATCTCCTCCTTTAGGTGCTGTCACTACACATACCTACCACCAAACATCCACTGTCCATCCCCATAGTTCATTGTGTTCCCTATTCAGTTGGTTCTCACCCTTCCCCTTTTCTTCCTCTTCCTGTAGCCTCGGTTCTATAGTCTGATTTCTGGAGATTGTTGTTAGTTTGGCTTTAGCTTGTCCTTTGGTTTCTCTATATTCCACATATAAGTGATACCATTCAGTATTTGTCTTTCTCCTCCTGCCTTATTTCACTTAGCATAATCTCCTCCAATTCCATCAGTGTTGTTACAAATGGCAATGCTTTCATTTTTTTTTTTTAAAGATTTATTTTTTTATTTGTACATACAAGTTGGGGTACAGGCCAGAGGCGTGGGGCGGCGAGAGGGTTCACCAGACATAGAGCGGGGAGCAGAACAGGCAGATCAGAAATACACTGCTGAGGGGAGCAGCGGGCAAGGCAGGAGAGGTCTGCCGCACCATGTGGGATTCTCCCCGGCCGGGCGTCGAACTCACGTCGCCGCTGCCAACAGCTCCACAGCGCAGCGCTTAACCGCTGCACCACCAGGGAGGCCCCGCAATGCTTTCATTGTTTGATAGCTATATACCACATCTTCCAGATCCACTCATCTCTATTTGGGCACTTAGGTTGTTTTCACAGCTTGGCTACTGTAGTGTTGCAGTGAACACAGGAGTGCCATCCTTTCCCATTTTGTCAGGATTGCTTTGACTATTCAAGGTCTTTTTTGGTTCCATCTGAATTTCAGTAATCTTTGCTCTTTTTTTTTTGAAGAATCCCATTGAAATATTGATAGGGATTGCACTGAATCTGCATGTTGTTTTGGCATAGTTTAGCAGTGTTATTTCTTCCAATCCGTGAGCTGGTGGTATCTTTCCATTTTTTGGTAACTTTTTCTATTTTTTCAATGATGTCTTATAGTTTTCTTTGTATAGGTCATTCATCTTTTTTTGTTAAGTTTACTCCCAGGTATTTAATTCTTTCTGATGTAATTGTAAATGGAATTGTTTTCTTAATTTCTTCCTTCTCTTGCTTATTGTTTGCATATAGGAAGGCAGCTGATTTTTGTGAATTTATTGTGTATCTTGTCACTTTGCTGAACTGATTTATTTAGTTTTTTAATGGCGTATGTAGGGTTGTTCTCTATGTACATTATCATGTCACTGCAAATAATGATAGTTTTACTTCTTTCCTAGTTAGGTTTCCTTATATGTCCTTTCCTTGTCTAATGGCTCTAGCTAACACTTCCAATAATACTGTGTTGAAAAGTAGTGGCAAAAATGGATGTCCTTGTCTTGTACTGGGTCTTAGTAGAAAACTTTCATTATTTCACGACTGATAATGATGCTAACTATCCTACCATCTGTGGCCTGTGCTGTGTGAAGGGGTGTCCTATCTCTCTCTGGTTTTTCAAGGGTTGTCATCATAAGTGGATGTTGAAGCTTATCAGATACTTTCTTGGCATCTGTTGATGTACTCATATGGTTTTATCTTTCCTTTATTGATATGGTGTTTGATTTTTCAGATGTTGAACCATCCTGTAGTCTCTGGTAAAAATCCCATTTAGTCATGGGATATAATTCATTTAATGGATTTTTGAATTTGATTTAGTAAGTTTTTGTTGAGGAATTTTACATCTGTGTTTGTTAGGCACATTGGTATGTTGTTTTCTTTTTGTGTGTTTACTTTGTCTGGTTTTGGTACTAGAATAATGTTGGCCTCATAAAATGTGTTTGGAAGTAATCCCTCTTTCTCAATTTTTTGAAAGAGTTTGAGCAAGTATTAGCTTATATTTGAAGATTTGGTAGAACTCATTTGTGAAACCATTTGTTCTGGACTTTTGTCTTTTTGGAGACTTGGTTACTCTTTCAATTACCTTGCTTGTAATTGGTCTGTTCAGGTTTTTTTATTTCTTCCTGATCTGGTCTCTGATGTTTGTATCTTTCTAAGGATTTGTCCACCTTTTTTAAGTTACTCAACATATTAGCATACAAATATCCATAGTAATCTCTTATAATTCTCTGAATTTCTGAGATGGCTTTTGTAGCTTTTCTGTCAATTCCAGTCATATTTATTTGAGTTTTCTCCCTTTTCTTTGTGAGCCTGCTAGATATTTGTCTACTTTGTTTATTTTTTCAAAGAGCCACCTTTTAGTTTCATTGATCTTTTGGGCTTTTTTATTTCCATCCATTTATTTCTGCTGTGATTTCAGTGATTCCTTTCTTCTACTGCCTTTTAGTTTTGTTTACTCTTTGCTTTCTGGTTTCTTACAGTTTTGAGATAAGATTTTGTGTTTGCACTCTTTCTTGTTTCTTAATGTGTGTCTGGGTTGCTATATGCTTCCCTCTTAGTACTACTTTTGCTGCTTCCTATAAATTCTGGAAGCTCATGTCCTCTTTGTCATTTGTCTGTGGTGGATGTGAATTTTTTCTTTGATTTCCTCATTAACCTAATAGTCATTCAGTAGTGTGTTTTTTTATTTTCCATGCATTAGAGGGTTTTCCTGCTTTCTTTTTGTAGTTGAATCCTAGTTTGATCATAGAAGATACTTGGTGGTATGACTTCAGTCTTCATGAATTGTTGATACTTGTCTTGTGATCCAATATGTGGTTGATCCTGGAGATGTCTTATGTGTATTTTAGAATGTATATTCAGCTTCTCTGAGGTGCAGTGCCCTATAAATATTAAGTCCAGGTGATCTAATTCTTTAAGGCTATTATGTCCTTATGTATTTTCTGTCTGGTTCGTCTATTGGTGAAAGTGGAGTATTAAAGTTCCATACCACATATGTGGTTTGGTCCAATTTTCATTTTCAGATATCCTGATGTTCCTTCATTTGGTGCACATATATCTATGCATGTGGTGTCTTCCTGATGTATTGTTCCTTTAGTCATTATAGTCTCCATACCAGCCTCTTGTTACCTTCGTTGGCTGGAAATTATTTTATCAGCTATAAATATGGCTGTCTCTTTGGATACCAATTGCTTATAGGTTTTCCAACTTTTTCCTCTAAGTCCTCTAAGTCTATGTTTATCTTTGGCACTCAGGTATATTTCCTGGAGACAGCAAAAGGTTGGATTCTGTTTCCTAATTCAGCTTGACATTCTGTTTCTTTTAATTGGTTATTTCAATTCATTTTACATTTAGAGTGATTATTGATACATGAAGGTCTGCTATTGCCGTTTTGTCCTTAATGTTCTATTTTTTTGTTCAGTTCTTTGTGAATGTTCTTCTCTTTTAGATACAAGAGCTCCTTTCAACAATTCTTGGAGCTGGGGTTGAGGAGGAGTCTCTTGTTTGCAAACTCCATCAGCTTCTGTTTGTCTGAGAAGGCCTTTATTTGTCCCACATACCTGAAGAAGAACCTTGCAGTATAGAGTAATCTTGCCTGGCAGGTTCAAGTATTTTGATCACATCATTGCATTCTCTTTTTGTGGCATCCCCTCACAATTCAGATGTCAGCCTGATTGGGATTCTTTTATAGATCATCTACTACTTCCCCTTAGCCACCTTCACTATTCTTTCCGGGCCTCAGACCCACACCTCCACAGTCTATGGGCTCAGTCCTTGGCACAACCCTCATTCATTCCAAAATGGCTCCCCCTTAGTTCCCACAGGTGCCTGCTTCTGGAAGAAAATGGGACGGGGGAGGAATCTCGCCTTTCTGAGCTTTCCTTTACTCAATGTCTGGCTACCACAGCATTTATGCCTGTATCTCCTGTGGCCAGATCCACAGCAATCAGTTTTGCCCTTCTCTCTGGACACAGGTAGGAACCATGGTTTTCATTCCAGTGCCCCCCCCCCTTTCCTACTCACTCCTTTGTTCTGCCCATTATTGAATTTTCTCCATGTCTCTTCTGTCACGCTTGGTCAGAGGTCATTGTGCTTGGTCCCTGGTCATTATGAGGTACTCCAGCCTCACCCCACAGCATGGGCTTCTCTGAGTTCAGTGCCTATCTAGACTTCTCAAGCCATTCTCCATACAGCAAAGCAGGGAACTTCCTCCAATGTCATCTTCCACCAAGGCATTCACGATTTATTATCTTTTGAACTTCAAGTTTTCTGGTTATAGCATAAAAGTAAATCAAGGTCTACGAATGTATTTTGTCAGGGAAATGTAATATGAATCCAGAATTATTTTGAGGATCTTGTTGGCCACTGGCCACTATAATGGCATCCTGAGATATGAAAGAGGACTTGATAGAATAAGGCTCCTGTCCATTCAAACAGGTTTACCTTGTTAAGCATGATACCGGAGTTGCTATCTTAGCTATCTGCCAGGAGCGCTCCTATGCTACCACATATTGGCAAGAAGTGCTGTCAGAATGTATCATTGTTGTTCAAATTATGTAGCTATTTCTCTGTTTTCTTATTAGGAGGGCCTCACATCAAAGTACAATTTCAAGCCTTACACCTCATGGTCATGGCACTGCCTGATGCCAACAGGGACACAGCCCAGGTATGTTGTTATCAGCCTCATGGTCTCTCATCAGCTCTTATTTGTCAGAGGAAATAGTTGAGATGGAAAAATGAAAACTGAGTTGACAATTTACTAAGCCAGCCAAACATGCTGCAAACCTATTGCTTTTCCACATTCCCACTGCTGTTCTCCTGAGAAAGACAGGAAAAAATATAAATCATAGAATCTGCTTTGAACATTGCAGTTTCATTAATTCAATCTATTAAGAGATACTGAGTGCCTATCACATGCTAGGCACATGGGCTCAGATTAGTAGCATGAGGAAAAGCTAAGAAGAACTAACTGGAACAAGGTCAGAAGTAAATTAGACCATTATTGTAAAGGATAAAGCTTTAAAATTGTTAGTCCTCAGCTGCTCACTTCAGGGGAGTGGCAGATCTGATGTATGTGCAGGAAGGAAATTTGACATCACATATTTAAGTGAGATTTCTAAAATGTTCATGTCTTATTATTTATGAAGATAACTAAATTTAAAGAGTTCTAGAATCTTAGAATTTTAGAGATCACCTGATAATTTCTTGTCATTTTATAGAGTAGGAAAATTAAGATCAGAAAATTGACTTCTCACATTAACATATATAGCATAGTTGATAGAATCATGTCCCATCTGCATCCTAATTATCCTCCCTCACTTTACTTCAAATTCATTTTTATTCCCTATATTAATAAAAGTCAAAGTTTCTCTTGTTATATTGATCATGATTCTGTACACAATAGGAAATGTGTTAAAATACAAGCAGGTGTTGAATCTTTGAAATGAATTTGAGTTAAAAATGAATCAAAAAGAACCTATAATTTTTGAGGTCAGTAAAAAATAATGATGAAAGCAGATAATTTTTAGTATCATTTTTTATAAGTCTTTTCAGTTTTGTGAGGACTTTTCCTTCTACGTAGTGAAAAAAATCTGTGTAGGTGGGGAGTTTGCTATGGCATAAGAATATCTGTTTCTAATGCAATATGGTCTTTTTTCAAAAACTGGAAATATTTGCTTGCTATTTTGCTTTGTCTGAACAATGTTATTTTTTCACTTGATATCAGATATCTGGGCCAAAATGTCATCTACTCTTTCATATAACTAAGATGCAGCAATTATCATATAATTCTAACAGAAATTGTTATTAATATATTTCTAATAGAAGATTTTCAAAAAAATACCATGATGAAGAGTTCATACACACACACTTTTTTTCCCATTCTAGATTGCGTTTGAAACTGATATTGAAGCTAGAACCAGCGTAGAAATCAAGAGTTCTGAACTCTTGCCACTTAATTAGCTGACACTGGGCAAAACTACTCATCCTTTCCACCTTAGTTTCCTTGGTTTAAAAAAATGTTTGTAAAACATTTGCAAGATTTGGAAGGATGATAAAATGAGTGGATCATATCTATAAAGTACTAAGAAAAATGCCTGGCTCACAATGAGCTTTCAAATTAATGTTAGCTGTTACAATTATGCGCTGCTCATTGTCTCATTACAAATACTGTTTTTTTCGTATTTAATGTAGTATTTTTTTAAATTTATATATATGTTTACATCATTGTTCATTTTTGTACAATATTTGCTTTCTCATCTCAGGAGTAGTACCCGTAAAATTCCCACCACCAATTCAACCCGTGCATTGCCACCATAGTCCCTCCCCTGTTTTGATCCCTTTCTCTTCCCCTCCCCTGTAAAATGTCTCTAATTTATGCCTGTTAATTTTGTTTTTAAACTTATTACTATTTTTTTTTCCTGATCCCTTTTTTGGTTCTGCTATATTCCTCTTCTAAGTGAAACCATCTGATATTTTTTCTTTTTCTTTCTGGCTTATTTCACTGAGCATAATTCCTCCATCCATGTTGCTGCGAATGGCATGAGTTTATCTTTTTGATTGCTGAATAGTATTCCATTGTGTATATATACCACAACTTCTTGATCCAGTCATCTATTTTTGGGCATTTTGGTTGTTTCCATATCTTACGTATTGTAACTAGTGCTACAGTAAGCACAGGGGTGCAGATATCCTTTTGAATTAATAGTACAGTATTTTTATTTTTTTTTTCATATCATTACAAATACTGTAGTAGAAATCAAACTTAGAAAACCAAAGAGACTTTCCTTTTAGGATTTCAATCCTCTAGTGAACTTTAAAAGGCTCTAAAAAGCCTTTGGTGGCTCAATTAAACTTTCACTAAGCTTTCTCAAATCATTTTAAAATTTTATTTGTAATGCTGAAAATAGCTGTATGTAAACATTTCCACTATAGATACCAAAGTTGAAAAACAATAGAAAAATAACACCCAAAAAGTAAATATTTTAAAGTTTTTAATTGAGTTTACACTTGGACTGAGGAATGAAATTCTCATTTTTTTAAAAAAGGGTTTTCCTTTCCTAAGGAAAGAGTAAGTAGTTTTCAACACTAATGCTTTAAGGTTGGTTTTTTAGAATTACATTTCTTTCTTCACAACAGAATTGCATTTAATGTTTATATGAGCTACAACATTTTCTCCTTCTAATTCACTATTTAATTTTAGTATTTGTCAAACTTATGATGATTTTTTTAAAAAATAAAATGCAAGTTGTTAGTAAAATGTAGCTGCTTTTATGATGCATAAAATTGGATTAACTATCCACTTTTCTCACCCCTTTTAAGCAACTAAAGGGGAAGCGTTTAACCGTTCCATACTTCTGACAGTTTTCAGTGGCACAGTGAATGAAAGGGTATAGAAATGCAGGAGAGCAATTTAGTGGTACCTTCTAGGGTTTTCACAATACTTTGATGATGCTGTTTCTTATTAGGCCCTCATGACATTCTTCAATAAAGTGATTGCCAATGAGTCAAAAAACCGAATGAGTATATGGAACATTTCTACTGTAATGGCACCAAACCTTTTCTTCAGTAGAAGCAAACATTCTGATTATGAAGAATTACTGTTAGCAAACACTGCAGCCCACATCATTCGCTTAATGCTGAAGTACCAGAAGATTCTGTGGAAGGTGAGTGACCATGTGATGACTGCAATGTCTACCAAACTGGTCACATAAGTCTTTGTGAACAAGTAGTGCCCTTAAGTTAGAGGGAAGAAACGGGAGATAGTCCCAGGTTGCTATAGCAAATAATAAGCTGCTTCTGAACACATTTTCCCTTTTAAAGAAGAGCCCTAGGGATTGTTGTTATTTTCTTAATCTTTACAAGTGTAAATACCTCAGATCCCAGTTCCGGGACACTGAATAGCTAGCAGGAGTTGCCATAACTGAAGACAAAATCTCCTAGAGTGGTTTTGTTACAGTGTTCACCTAATAACGCTATTTTTCTTCAGGTTCCATCTTTCTTAATTGCTCAAGTCAGAAGAATGAATGAGGCCACAATGATGCTAAAGAAGCAGCTCCCAAGTGTCAAAAAGCTACTAAGGAGGAAGACCTTAGAAAGAGAGGTAATAACAATAAAGGAGGGTACAAATGTTGTTACTACCTAGGTTTTTATTTTTCCAAGTAAAGTAGCTTGTAATTTAGAACCAAAAATTTTCTGTTCTCAAAGTAATTGGACAGTCTTATGACATAACCGTTGTGGAAACTATGTCCATCACAGAGTATGGTGGTCTTTCCATGTTGTTGAATTATATATTTTTTTATTGAAGTTCTTTAAGTATCTCTATCATGAGGGTTATTTAATATTCTTTAGTATTTGAGGCTAAAATGATTCTTACAAAAATGGAAAGTCAAACACTTCAGCCCCTGTGAGCTGGGTTTAGGGGCAGCCCAGTATCTAGTATACTAATAGAGAAAAAATCTCTTTAGTAGTTGGATAATAAAATAATATCTAATTCTCAAGTGGTTTTGTGTAAATTCATTGCATTCTGAAGAATTTTTGCTTTAGCCCAGTGGTTTTCATGGAGGTATATAACAGAAACAGCTTTTAGAACAGTTGTCTTTATTGCTTTAATTTAATTTGAGGAAGATCATGAGTATTGGTCAAAGCATTTCACCTTGAGCAGGCAGTGAAGATATATGAAATTCATTTTGCCCTTAAAGAAACTTAACCAAATGTGGGAGAGAAATGCATATAATACCCATGAATATGCATTAAGTGTCAGAGCCGTTTGCAGGCGATGTGTCAGGATCATGGAGAGGGGAAAGAAATATGTTCCAACATGGGAACTTGTGGGCAACTTCATTGAGAAATTGGCATTTGCGGTCCAGCTTGAAGAATGGATAGCATTTTAAAAGCAGAAAGGAGAAGGAAATTCATTCAGGAAAAGGAATGATAAAGACCATGAGGTGGGGGTGTTGCTCATTGTCTTATCACAGTCATGATAAATATCTTCTTATTGGTTATAGACACAAAAAGTATCAAGTAGCATTAAGACAGTTATTGACGGAAAACATTTTTAATTTGTTTAGAGAAAAATTCATATAATATAAAATTCACTATATTATTATTCATTATATTCACTATAATATAAAATTCACTATATTATTAAAATTCACTATATTATTTCAAACTTTTTCATAGTTTTTTTAGTATGTTTACATTGTGCAATCATCACCACTAAATAATTCCAGGATAATTTTACGATCCTGAAAAGAAAACCCATACCAGTCAAGCACTCCCCACAGACCCTAAAAAACACAAATATACTTTTTGTCTCTATGAATTTATCTATTTTGGGCATTTTATACAAATGGAATCATGTAATATGTGGCCTTTTGTGTCTGGCCTCTTTCACTTAGCATACTATTTTCATGGTTAATCCATGTTCTAGAGTGTCATACTTCATTTCCTTTTCTTCATCTTTGTATCTGTCTTTTTTAAAACAACTTTATTGTGTATAATCCACATATTACACAATTTATCCATTTAAAGTATACAATTCAGTCATTTTCCATACATTCATATATATTTGCAACCATCAACAATTAATTCTAGAACATTTCAATCACTTCAAAAGAAATAAAAGCCGATACCCTTTGCTATCATCCCTCCAGTAACACTACCATCCCCATTTCTTCCCACTAGTCCTAAATAACAACTAATCTACTCTCTGTCTCTAAGAGTTTCCTATTCTGGACTTTCGATAAATGAAACAATATGATAAATATGTGATCTTTTGCGATTGGCTTTTTTCATGTAGCATTATATTTTCATGGTTTGTCCAAGTTGTAGTAAAAGTGATTATTATTTTATAGCCAAATAACATTGCATTTTATGTTATACCACATCCTGCACATTCACTTATCCTTTGACTTACATTTGTGTTTTTTTACACCTTTTGGCTACTGTGAATAATGCTGCTATAAACTTTCATGTACAAATTTGTGTGTATGTGTGTATAAATATATATACGTATGTGTGTGTGTGTGTGTGTGTGTGTGTGTGTGTGCATGTAGTTTTCAGTTCTCTTGGATATATGCTATGTCATGACTTTTTCAAATTCCCTCCATTTTGTTGGGCATGGCTGCTTTTATCCTTTCTTATAGCTATATATGTTTTGCATTTCTACTAGTAGTGTATGAGGATTCAAATTTCTCTGTAGTCTCAATTTTTGTTAATTATCAGATTTTTTAATTTTACTTATCCTAATGAGTATGAAGTGGTTTTGATTTGTGATGTCAAGAATCTTACTATGCTTATTGGCTAGTGATATACTTCTTTGAAGAAATGTCTATCCAAATCTTCTGACAATTTTTGTTTGGGTTATTTGTCTTTTTATCAAGTTGTAAGAGTTCTTCATATATTCTTCTTTTTTTTAATATAATAGATATTTATTTTTGTTATTCGTATCTTTTACATTAATATGTATTCCCCATAAGTTACCCACCACCTGTTCACCCGTGGAGCCATCACCATAGTCCTCCGTGCTCCCCTCCTCCCCCGTCTTGAGCCCTCCCCCTCCCCTCCTTCCCTGCTGAATGTTGCTTTCTTATTTGGCTCCCCTATATTCCTGTTATAAATGAAACCATTCAATAATTTTCTCTTTCTTTCTGGCTTATTTCACTGATCATGATCCCCTCTAGGTCCATCCATGTTGCTGCGAATTGCATGTGTTTGTCTTTTTTGAATGCTGAATAGTATTCCATTGTGGATATGTACCACATCTTCTTGATCCAGTCATCTATTTTTGGGCATTTGGGTTGTTTCCGTACCTTAGCCATTGTAAACAGTGCTGCAATAAACATGCGGGTGCATGTATCCTTTCGGATTAGTGTTTTTGTGTCTTTTGGGTATATTCCCAGTAGTGGTATTGCTGGGTCATATGGAAGTTCCATTTCTAGCAGTCTGAGGAAACGCCGTACAGTTTCCATAGTGGTTGAATCAATTTGCATTCCCACCAGCAGTGTAGTAGAGTTCCTTTTTCTCCACATCCTTGCCAACATTTGTTGTTGCCTGTTTTATTAATCTTCATATATTCTAGATACAAGTCCTTTATCAGGTGTATGATTTGTAAATAATTTTCTATCCCGTAGATTGTCTTTTCAATTTCTCGATTGTTTCCTTTGATGCACAGAGCTTTTTAATTATGATGAAGTATAATTTAGCTACTATTTCTTATTTGATCATGCTTTTGTTGTCGTATCTAAGAATTTTTTGTCAATTCCAAAGTCATGAAGATTTAACCTTATGTCTTTTTCTAGTGCAAGTTCATTCATTTGCATGTGGTTTTCCATATATCATTTACTGAAAAATTTACTCTTTCCCCAGTGGCAAGTAAGATCTATGAAAAACTTGGCACTCTTGTCAAAAATTAATAGAGCATAGATATATGATTTTTTTTCTAGACTCTTAATTTTATTCTACTGATCTGTTTAGCTATCTTCTTCCATAAGGACAGATTGCTGTAGATTTGTTGTAAGTTTTGAAATTGAAAAATGTGACTCCTTTAACTTTTTCCCCCCAAAACATTGCTTATTTGGAATTACTGCATTTCTACATAAACTTTAGGATCAATTGTTCCATTTCTGAAAAAAAAAAAAAAGTAGTGAAAATTTTGAATGGGATAGCATTGAATATGTAGGTTGATTTAGAAAATATTGCCATCCTAATAATATTAGATTTTCCAGTTCATGAAAATGGGTTATCTTAGCATTTATTTAGTTTTTCTATAATTTATTTCAATGTTTTATAGTTTTCAGTATACAAATCTTAAAATTCCTTGATTACATTTATTCCTAAGTAGTTTTTTTCTTTTTGAAACTATTGTAAATGATATTTTCTTAACTTAATCTCAGATAGTTGTTAGTGTGTGGAAATACAACTGAGTTTTGTATTTAACCTTGTATCCTGAAATTTGCTGGACTTATTCATTTTAAAAGTTTAGTTTCGTGTGTTTAGATTACTTTGGCTTTTCTGTGTAAAAAGTCATGTTATCTGTGATTAAAGAGTTTTCCTTCTTCCTTTCCAATCTAGATGCCTTTTATTTCTTTTGTTTGTTTGTTTGTTTAATTGTTCTCACTGGAACTTTTAATAGAATATTAAAATAAAAAGGAAAGGGCAGAGATCATTGTGTTGTTCCTGATTTGGTGTGTTTTTGAATCCTGTGTTGTTCTTAAGGGAAGAGCTTTCAATCTTTTGCCATTAAGTAGGATGTTATAGGTGAGTTTTTCCATAAATCCCATGTATCAATTTAAGAAAATTCCTCCTATTCTTCCATTGTTGGGTGTTTCTGTCATGAAAGTACATGGAATTTTGCCAAATGCTTTTTTCTCTATAGTTGAGATATAATCATTGGGATACCATTTGATATGGTATGTTCCACTGATCATTTTTTATGTTTTGAACTAACCCTACATTGTTGGGATAATTCTATTGGTCAAGATACAGAATCATATGTCATTTCTCACAAATGAATATATGTAAAGGATAAATTTATAGACATGGTCTTGTTGGGTCAAAGAACATAAACATTTTATAATTTGATAAATACTGCCAAAAAGCCTTCAATAAAGATTGTACCAGTATAAACTTACCACAGCAGCATTTACTTTTTCCAACATTAATTCTTTTTTTTTTTTTTTAATATATATTTTTATTGTTATTTATGTCTTTTACATTTTGTATTCCCCTAGGGTAGCCCACCACCAATTCACCCGTGATCCATCTCCATGGCCCCTTGTGTTCTTTTCTATTCCATTTTGTGCCCTTTCCCTTCCCTCCCTCC
>PVIJ01007411.1:61437-82861 GCA_004024925.1 Scalopus aquaticus | reverse complement strand
GCGCTGTGGAGCTGTTGGCAGCGGTGACGCGAGTTCGACGCCCGGCCGGGGAGAATCCCACATGGCGTGGCAGACCTCTCCTGCCTCGCCCGCTGCTCCCCTCAGCAGTGTATTTCTGATCTGCCTGTTCTGCTACCTGCTCTGTCTCTGGTGAACCCTCTCGCTGCCCCACACCTCTGGCCTGTACCCCAACTTGTATTATAAATAAAAAATAAATCTTTAAAAAAAAAAGAATATGCTATAAACAAACGTGCTAACAAATTTGACAACTTAGACAAATTGATCAAATTACTGAGAGTCTTAAACTATCAAAGTTGAATAGCTCTTTATCCATCAAAGAAATTGTTTTCCCCAAGAAAACTCCAACTCCAGATGACTTCAATACTGAATTCTACCAAATATTTAAGAATCAAATAATAGCAGTCTACACAATTCTGCTAGAATATAGAAGAGGGAAAATTCCCCGATCATTTTATGAAAAATCAAACCTGAAAAATCATCCAAAAAAAAATAAGAATATTCCTCACTGTATAGATAAAACTCTTTAATAGAACATTAGCTAATACCTAGCAATATGTGAAATAGAATAACACAATGACCAAGAGGGAATTTTCACTGGAATGCAAAATTGTTTTAACATCTCAAAATTAGTCAGTGTAATTCAAGACTAATAAGGAAAATCCATATGATCTCAATAAATGCAGAAGAAAGCACTTGACAAATTCAACACCCTTTCAAAGTAAAACCTCTTAGTTAACCAGGGGTAGAAGAAAATATCTTCAACCTAAGAAAATACATATCTGAAAAATCAATATTGTGCTTAATGCTGAAAATCTGAATGCCCTCCTTGTAAGTGGGATGGCCTTATGGGCACGTGACTTTTCCAGTCTTGACATTCTTAACGACTTTGTCTTTGACCTTGCGTTTTTGTAATTGATCAGCTGGGACAACGGAACATGCACATGAGCGGACGAAATATGCCCAATATACATGTCTGCCATGCTTTGCCATCTCATTTCATATAACATTTATGAGTGTTAGTGATGCCCCAACAGCATGGAATTTTTATGAACTCACAATGCCTGGGAGTTCAGCGGGATGCAAAGTCTTTACAAAGTAAGCATGTTACATTTATGGCTAAGTGGATGACAGCCCAAGGGACAATGCTTTCAGTTCAAACTAGAACATTCTTCAAGTGCAGAAGGAAGAGTGTGGTGTTCTAAGAGACATGACCATCCAGGGGCCTGGATCCTTAGCCAACCAGTTTATGTTGAAGTTTATGACAAAGAGAAAGATGGGAGAAACTACAGTTTCTTTTCTTTTCACTCCTTCCTCATAGTAAGCTAAAGATCTCTAGAGAATGTTAGTAGAATGTGTGCTTTCTAAGAAGTGAAATAACAGTTGATTTAGTTTTATGCAACATTCCCACTGTTTGAGTAAGAATGGAATTCTTATATGTGTACATATGTACATATGAGCCATAAAATTATTACACATCAGTGATTCTGCATTTGAGTTAAGTGATCTTCCATTTGCATTTACAACTGGCATTGCACAATTTGAAGAAAGATGGTAACCTAACCAAGGAGGTGAAGGACGTATTCAATGAAAACCACAAAACATTATTGGAGGATTCAGATCATAACATAAGGTGATGGAAAGAAATTCCATGCTCATGGATGGGCACAGTCAATATAATCAAAGTGACTGTTCTCTCAAAAGCTACATATAAACTTGATGCAACCCCTATCAGAATACCAACAGTATTCTTTAAAGAAGTTGAATAAAGGATGTGGGAAATTATATGGAATAAAAGGCCTCGAATAGCAAAAGCGATTCTGAGTAAAAAGGGAAACTGACGCATCATGTTACCTGCCTTTGCACTGTACTATGTACGAGAGTAATTAAAGTAATATGATACTGGCATTAAAATAGATGGCTCCATAAAACTGAGTGGAAAGCCCAGAAATCTACCCACATACATATCAATGACTTGATTCATGATGGAGCCGTGACTGTATAGCGGGGGAAAGTGTCTCCTTAAATGATGCTGGGAAAACTGAACAGCTGCTTGGAAAAGAATGAAGTTGGATCACTATAACTCCATGTACAAAAATACATTCCAAATAAATGAAAGACTTAGAAGGCCTGAAGGAAGGATAACCTGTCGGTAGATGGTGCTGGGATAACTAGATACCCATTTGGAAAAAAATTGTAATCCCATTCCTCTCCCCACATATAAAAATTAATCAGATGGATCATAGGATTTAAACTATAAAACTTCTCAAAGGAAAAACGTTGGAGAAAAATCTCTGTGGCCGTGGGTTGGGTGAAGAATTCTTAAATGGAGAAAGTTGAAGCTGTAACCTTCTTTCCTATGTGAGGATGTGGAAGAGGGGGGGGACTTGCCGAGAATGATAGAATGGGAGCTTGTCTTGCTCCAAAATCAGTGCTCATTCAGAGACCTGTTTTAAGGGCAGGAGAAGGGCTTGTGGACTCATGGTCCAAGGTTCATCGGCGTGCCCAGCTTCCTGGCAGCACAGTGGGCGGGGAAGGTCCTGCTAAGTGAGGGATGGGTACATGGTTCAGCAGCAGCTGGCATTGCCTGGGGGACTTCCCAGAAGGAGTGGGAGAGGGGCAATAGAGGACCTGAGCCCTCCACTGGGGGTAGGGTTCTGGGGTGTGGATGGAGGGGCCTGCAGGCTTGCAGCCAGTACATGATGGACACGGGGAGAGCTGTGTGCGCCATCCTGGGCACCTCGCAGTAGCAGGAAAGCTGCGGAGGGCGGATGTGGGGACAACCTGAATGGACATCAGGGTGAACCTCGTAGGGCGAGGTCGAGGGCCGTGGATCACACTTACATGAGCAGCAACAAGGTTACACTTCAGTTCACGGTCCCCCGGCTGCGGGAATCCCCTAGGTGGGGAGGAGGGCTGTGTTCAGAGTACAGATCCCTGGCCCTGCTCCAGAGACAGGAAAGCAGGATGTCTGCGGGTGGAGCTTTTGCATATGGACATACCTCGTTTAATAAAGCGCCTTACTGTGCTTCACAGAAAGTGTCACTTATACGTTGAAGTTTGTGGCAAAAAGACTCACGGAAGGCCCAGATGACAGCATTTTTTAAGACATCATGCCATTGCATTTAATACACTCAGGCTACAGTATAGTGCGGTCGTAACTTTTATTTGCCTTGGAAAACCAAAGAATCTGCATGACTCACTTCGCCATATTGGCTGATGCAGCGGGCTGGAGCGGAACCCCTGGTGCCTCTGCGGTGCACGGGCGGGCACAGACAGGTTCAGGAAGTGCTGCCAGGCCTCACCTTCTGAGGTCGTGAAAGGGCGCGTGACAGAAAAAAAGCGGAAATTTTCCTAAATCCTCTGCCCCCCATAAGATAACCACAGTTGACATCTTGGTGTCTCTGTGAAGTCACAGTGCTGCTAGGTGGCACCTGGGAGCATTTTAACAATGCCAGTGCTTGTGCTTCTGCTTCCTTTTTGGGGGGGTGCTGCCCTGGCACAGCTCCCGGGTGACCCCAGGGTATAGCCAGGGCTGGGAATTGCTAGCCAGGAGTGAGGGGCACACACCCTGATGGCACTAATTCCAGTCGTTTGAGGCTGAGCAGTTGAAATCAAGAAGTCATAGTTTGCCAGGTCTTCAAATTCAGATTTTGGAGTTGAAAGCATGAGGCGTGAAGCAACTGAGGCGGCGCCCTGAGCGGACTGGTCCGTGCCCTGCCCGGGCCCCCAGACCGGCCTCTCTGATTGTGAGTACCCGCTAGCTTTGCCGAGTGGGGAGCAGGAACAATAGGAGGACGGTTGGGCAGTGAGTAGGAGACTTGTAAAATGACATAAAACCTGAACTGAAAACTAAGGAATAAAAGGAGGAAACATGCAATAACATTAAGGGATGGAGAACATTTCCGTGGATTCGTATGAAAGGGATGCTGACCAGACAGGAAAATGGTGATAAGGAGGTCCCAGAAATCAGGGTGGGTGAACCCAGGACCAGAAGGTTATTAGAAAAGAAAAGGGAATAAACGAAGACCAGATGCTGGGCACAGGGAGGTAACCGAGAGCATTCGCTTGTGTTGAGAGTTTGGTTTAGAGACCCAGGAAGATGGGAGAAACTGGACTTTGCCTTATTTCTTATACCAGCTGAGACAGTAACTGAGTAGAAGAGACTTCCCTGGAGAAATGTGAAATGCAGATTCCCGGGGCTCAGGCCAGGTGGGACCCAGGCAGAGCTTTTCCTAACCAGTTCCCCTCCGGAAGCTGATGTACCAGGCCCTGAAACTCTGGACCAGAAGAATAGCAGCTAAAGAATAAGTTCTGAAGGGTTGAGTCAGAACCAGTGACTGAAAACAAAACCCGCTGCTCCTAGGCAGACTCAGAGGTTGTGGGGACTGGGGAGCCGAGTACTCCCTAGGAAGTACTATGGGAAAAGGGGAAGGGGTGGAATCTCCAAGGAGAAAGTCAGGAGAGGGGAGGGAACTCCCTCTGGTTTCTGCAACTGTGAGAGTGCAGAAAGTTTTATTCTCAGGTTGGTCATCATTTTGAAGGTAGGGATTCCTGGCTTGGCAAAAGCTTTTCCTCTGCTCCCTGGGTGTCTTCTCAAGGGCTTCCTTGTTTCTGTGTAAGTCCATGATCTCCCTTCACATTTTCACGTGCTGAGTGTGTGTGATGGTAGTATTTCTGGAATTCTAAAAATCTTCTGTCTCCAGATTGTATGTTCTTCTCTCTCCCCCAGTCATGACAACCAAGAATGTTCTAGACACGTTGCCAAACGGCCCCATGGAGGGAAGCAGGTCACCCCCTGCCCCCATTGAAAACTGCTGCTCTAGCCTTTTTTTAGCTCGATATTTGTCTCTCTCATTCAAGGGGACACCTCAGCGGAGAAGGAAATATTCTTTAGCTTCTTTCTACTGCATAGTTATTCACACAGCAAAGTGCAGTGCGCCAAAGTCTTTGGCAGGTCCCTGCGCTGCAAATGTAAGATGCACTCACTGGGCTCCCAGTCTGATTGTGTGCTGGTGGGGAGACCTAGGGGGCACCTGGGGGAGGGAGGTGTCTCCTGGAAAAGAGGCAAGTGTCCCCTGTCTTTGCACAGGATGTTCTCATGCAGACAGCTCTTTCAGCTCTTTCTTGGAATTTCCCGTGGCTGGGTCATTGTCATTCATTTCTCAGTTTAAATGACAAGGAGACCTTGTCCTAAGCACCTGTAATGTTAACTGTTTTCACCCAATGCCACATAACCCCAACCCCAGTGGCTCCCAAGCACACCTTTGTCACTCGCACCTCTGGGGGCTGGCCGGGCTGTGGCTCATCTGGGTTGGCTGCTCTGGGTTTGGCTCACGCCGCACATGAGGCTCCGTTTCGCTGCATGCATCTGTCATGCTGCTGTAGCAGAGCTTCTTGGTGCACCTTGCTCTCCTCGTGACAGCAGCAGCACAAGAGGGAGCAAGCAGGTTTCACAAATCCGCTCATGTCAGATGCATGAAAATTCACCGGGCCAAAGCAAGGCACGTGGTGGGAGTGAGCAGGAGGGAAGAGCACTTCACAAAGTACCGGGGAGTGAGGAACGGGGCCCCTCCCGGGAGAGCAGCTGCCGCTCCCTGCCGGTGTCTGTCCCTTTATTCTCTACTTGTCTCTGATGCTTTTTTTATTATTATTTATATCTTTTACATTACTGTGTATTCCCCATAGTTACCCGCCATTGATTCGCCCATGAACCATCACCAGAGTCCCTTGTGCTCTTTTCTTCCCCATTTTGAGCCCTTAATCTCCTCCCCTCACTGAATGTCTCTCTCTCATTTGGCTCCCCTATATTCCTCTATAAGTGAAATCATTCGATATTTTTCTCTTTTTTCCTGGCTTATTTTGTTGAGCATGATGCTCTTTTTTTGGACAGGAAACTCACTTTTTTTTTCTTACTTAAGACAACTACTTTTACTTATTTTCCTTGTTCTTTTAATTGGGTTATAATTACCCTATAACATTATACTATTTTCCCTGACATATTATTGAATGTTTGTTTCTTATATGTCTACTGTTACTAGAATATCAGCTCCACAGCAGCAGGGATTTTTTTCTGCCTTATTCGGTGCTAAGGGCCCAGTGTGGGCACTCACTAAGTCTTAGGGTGATGATTTTGGGGGAATTAGGGGGGGGTGTTGGAGCCGGGTCTTGAAATAGTAGCAATAACTAAGCAGTGAGGCAGGGCCAGGTATTGTGCTGTATTAAGGGAGGGGATTGTCATAGCACGGGCCCTTCACAGGCAGAGGAGGGGAGGCGAGGGTCCAGTTGGGGCCCCAGAACCCTAACATAATACATCTTGTTAGAGGATTGGTGAGGGCCCTTGCGGCTGGAGTGAGGGGAGCCTGGTGGGCAGAGGTCAAATATAAGACCCAAGGGTGACACTGGAGCCCAGGGCCAAGGCTGCCGCATCCTGTCGGAGTCTATGAAGTGGTGCTCTGGGCTTGTGCAGTGCACAACCTGAGAGGCTGTTCTGGCAACCGGGCGGATCATGAAGGAGCAACTTGTGTGTCAAACTGGTTGGAAGTTGGCTTTGTCTTGGAAGAGGGTGGCTATGGAGTGTCTGTGGCAGAAGCCACATAAAATAAGTAGACGTAAAATAGGTAGAGAGCTGCTGGGGGTCCATTGTTTTGAGGCACAGAGTAGAAACCTGGCAGATGCCCAGCTGGGAAGGGCACGTCAGCTGTGTTGTGTGGAGTGGGGTTGTATTTATTGGAGACCCCAGATATCTTTTGGTATAGAGGTGCCAGGGTTTGTCTGGGACCACATGAGTCAGCCCACGCTCTGCAGACCTTACGTTTCCTCCCCCCTCCCCGACCCCGCCCACAAGCTCCAGGTCCTTACTGGGCCCCCTGTGGTCCCTGGACCCCTGGACTTGCCCAGCCTCACCAAGCCTCATCCCTAATTCGGCTAAGGAGACAGTAATGAGGGGGAAGGGGCCCTGGACGCAGAGAACAGAGATCGGGGTTCTCGTCTCAGCAATTATAGGAGACTGACTTGTACCCCAGTTTCTCTGCACTTAGTCTCTTCCACAAAAGGAGAATAAGAAAACCTTGCTTGTTGTGACAAACAAGACAATGACTATGAAGGCTCTGTGCAGCTTTAGTAAGTATTACTATTAGATACCAATTTGCTTTCTCCCCTTCGGAAGAAAAGAAAGAAAAGCATTAAGGACATGTTTGTGCTGGGTGGTGTCGCCCATAATCTCCTTCCATCTTACTGGATCAGCCCTTGTGAGGAGCAGGAAGCCAAGTCTCAGAGAGCTGAGTAATTTGCTCCAGGCCACACAGCCTGGGAGCCTCACGCGAGCTGTGAGTGGCTGCACAGCCCACCTCTGTCTGCCGCTCACTCACCCCAGAGGCCCCTCCAGCAGCCCAGGCCTCTGGAGGGGGAGACCCCAGGCCCCCTGGGGGATGGTGTGGCGCCATCCCAGGCTCTGCCCGGCCCTGGCTGGGGAGAGCTCTCCTGTGGAGGTGTCTTCTCCCCTGCTCCTTCCTGCCCTGCAGCCCCGGGGACATGTTTTCCAAAACATCTAAGTTAGTTTTAATGAACAGAGGCACGTGCTGCCTTCTCCCAACAACGGGGCATCACACGGTCTCTGAGGCTGGTCGGCGTGGCCCTGACACCCCAGAGCATCTTTCTGCCCCCAGATCCTTCTCCCTGGTTCTGGGGTGCTCTGGGAGCTGCAGGCTGGAGGGAGGGTGTAGGGAGGGGTCAGCCTGGGCGTGTACCAGCGGCCTCCCGGAGGGCGGCGCCACCTCAAAGCCCTGAGCAGCGGTCCCCAGGGGCTGGCAGAAATGTGCAGGCTTTGTGATTCAGCACATTCCACAGGGAGATTTTCGTGAAGGAATTTTCTCACGCTGCCTTTCCTGCTGGGGTATCACAAAAACTTTATCCTGCTGTTGTGGGTCAGATGAAACTTGGGTCTGAATGTTTACCCACATGGGAGGCTCTGTCATTGTTTTCATTATTTAAAAAGTTTGTGTTAAAGAAAAGTTTCTCTTGAAATGGACTGCTGCCCCATCTAAAGGGGGCTCTGAGCTGATCCTGGGGGCACCCCACCCCACAGCAAGACTTCTCAGTTTCGTCAGTGCAGTGATCACCCCGAGGAGCGAGTGTGGGGTGGGAAGTGACTGACCAGGCTCCGTGCTGCCACCCTGTCCACACCCAGAGCCGGGGGGCGCACTCAGGGCCCGGTGACACCCCGAGTGGCCTGGGCCCGGGGCCCTCCCGCCTGCTGCATGTCAGGTGTGTGTGCAATGCCCCCAGATCCTAGGGGGCCCCGCCCTCCGTGGCTGCGGGCATCGGAGCCGTCTGGAGAGCCTGTTTCCAGGAAGCCGCCCACGGGCTCCGAGCGGACACGATCCGACCCGCCCGCCTCCGCCGCTGCGTGTGTGGCCTGGTGCTCTGGGGCTTCCCGGCTGTCCTGCCTTGCTGTCCCGCGGTCAGGCCCATGGGGAGCCCCGCGGGGGCGAGGAGGAGGGCCCGTTGGGCTAAGGGAGAGTGAGCAGGCTTCATTCCTCTCTGCTCCTTGCTGCAGTGAGCAGGGTCGGGCGGATGTTTGTGGGAGGGCTGGGGGCAACGGGCTGGGGGCTGGCTGGAGGCCGCGGGCCAGGCGGCTTCTGGGCTGCCTGTCCGCTGACCGGAGACAGAGGGTTGTGGGGTGAGGTGTGACGTGTCTGTCCGGCCAGCAGCTCTTGCTCTGAGCACCTGTGCTAGGCGAGCCCTGGACTGGGCGCTGGGGACACAGGAGTAAGGAAAGCGGGGTCACCTCCTGGGCAGCCCTTCTGCTCGCGGGCTCGGCACCCTGTTTGGGGAGCCTGGGCGAGGGAGGAGGGTCTGCTGGGGGAGCGGACGCTGAGGAGGGGCCTGCTCAGTGGCCCTGTGGGGCTGGCCGTGGCCGGCCAGGATCTGCACAGTGGGAAGGCAGTCCGGGAGGAGAGGCCAGTTCTGAAAGTCCCTGGAGTGGGGACATCAGAAAACTAATCCCAGACCTGCAGGGCGCAGCGTTTGGAGAAGCCCATTCGGCAGTCACAAGAGAGACCAGTTTGGCTTCTCGGGGTTTGAGTTTGCCCTGGTGGCCGCGTGTTCTGCAGGCCTGCAGCTCTCCCGCTGTAACGAGAGGCTGATCAGTGTGTTCTGCGGAATGTGCCGCGGCCACCCTGGGCCGCCCTGGCCTCCTGACGGGGGTGGCCCCGGGGTCCAGGACGGTGACCCCACCATGTCGCTCCTCAATGCCAGCACCCAGCTCAGCTGGGGGAGCAAAAATCATTTTTACCCAAATGCATTTGAGGAGAGCATCCAGTTTGCTCAGCGAGACACACATCTGTAAATATGAAAGAGGGAATTTCTGAATGTGCAGAGTCCAGAGATAAAGGCCGCCGTCAGGGCTGGAGGCTGGGAAACCGATGAACAGAGGCAGGCAGCGCTCGCATCGGTGCTTCAGGGCTGGCGTCTTCCTGACGATCTTAGTTTCAGTTTAAAAATGTTCTCCTTTCTGGGGGTGTTGGGCTCATAGCTACGTAATTAAGCTGGGGGTGCTTTGAGGTGGGTTTTGACTCTGATGCAGAAGAGGCGAGTCTGAGAGGTCTGGAGCCCTTGCTTCCTCGCTGTTCCTTCTGGAAAATCGTGTCGGCGTCAGCCGCCTTGTAAAGATGGCGGAGGGGAGGCTGCTGCGTCTGGGACAGGCGAGGAAAAGAGGCAGCAGCGGGTGCTCAGCTCTGGCTGCATGATGGGGTCCCCTGGGGCTCCCATCCCACCTGCAGCCTGAGCACCTCTGGTGGGGAGCGAGCTGGGCACCGTCACCCAGGGGACTGTCTGTCGTGCAAGAGGGCGCTCCCATCAGCAGCGCAGCTTCCCCTGACCATTCGGAGCCTGTCGCCCAGCCTGCTGCCTGGCTAGAGGTCTCCAGGCCTGGCGACATCGCCCCTTTGGACTTGTGCCCAGACTTGGAGGCTGAGAATCTGCCTATGGGGCACTGGCCTCAGCCACTTTCCCTGGCACAGGGGGCACCAGCTTTATCCAGGCCTCAGGTGGCACTGAGCGCCAGTGCCCAGGAGGACCCTGTCTTTAGATTTAAAGAACCTGGGGAGCTCTAAGAGACCCAGCTGGGGCCCTGAGACAGTTTTCTAGAAACATATGAACCTGGGTCTCCCTGATGGCGCATGGGGTTAAGTCAGCCCTATGAAGCTGTCCGCAGCCACTGTAGCACGAGTTCGATCCCCGGCCAGGGGGCTGACCCACATGGCGCAGCAGACCTCTCTTGCCTCGCCAGCTGCTCCCCTCAGCAGTGTATTTCCGTCAATCTGCCTGTGCTGCTCCCCACTCTGTCTCCGGTGAGCCCCCTCGCCACCCCACACCTCTGGCCTGAACCCCAGCTTGTATGCATAAATAAATAAATCTTAAAAAAAAAAGAAACAGATGAACCCACTGGGCAGGGGCAGGAATTCGCCGGTGTGGACAGGACTGTGGGCCATGTGACTCCGCATGCATGGCCCGGATTGGCCTCCCCAGCCCTGCAGGTGTGGGCAGAGGGCGCCGGCTGGGCAGGGAATGGGCCCTGGGACTGCGGGCGCTGTGGGGCCAGGAGGCAGGTGCTCTCTGGCCAACTAGGGAATCTGCCTCCCCTCTGCACAGGGCACCTCCTGTCCCTACTTCTGCCCTCAGAAGTGAGGCCCAGTATCAGGACTGGAGGGACTTGAGGATAAGTGGGTGCTCCCCTCGGCTGGTAGAGGATGAGGCTGGAGCTCAGAGAGGCCAGCGGCTGTGAGGGGCAGTGCCAAATTCCCAGGCCCCTCCTGCCTCTGTCTTCTACACTGTACATACCTGTGTGTGGAAAGCAAAAGCGAATTTTATTCTGAAAGACCCAGCTCAGTGGAGGAATCTGTCCTGTGCAGACGGCCCCCGAGCATGGAGCGCGCCCGACGCGTCGCGCTCTCTGGTCACCCCCTTTGCTGGTGGTGCGTGAAGCTTTGCTGCGTGAAGATGGTCTAAGGTTTGATTCCCCAGGAGGACGCCCAGTGGGTGACAGCAGGCATTCCTGATGCAAGCTCAGTCCTGTGGATTTACAGAGTCCACCCCCGTGGGTGGTCAGGCAGGAGCCGTCCACGGGGGGCAGGAGGACCCCCAAAACTCTGATCTCTGTCCCCCCAACCCAATGTGACAGCCCAGGCTGGCTGCGGCCAGGGCCAGCGACAGAACTGTGGCCCAGGACAGCTGCTTCGACTGGTCCAGAGTGACGGATGCCTCCGGTCTGAGGCCCAGGAGCCTGGCTCCTGTGGACGCCTCTCCCGTGCCCCCCCAGTGCCCGGACACCCTCGCCCCGAGGCTGCTGTGTCTGCTCCTGCAGGAGCTTTGACGGGGTGCCTGTCACCGCTCAGAGAGCACCCCGAGGGTCTCCCAACCCCTTCGGAAGGTGGCTTCTAGGCTGGTGGCGGTCGGGGACCTCAGGCCAGATGGGTGAGGCTGCATGATCTGTGTCGTGGGCTCTGACTCGGCAGCTCTTTGGACCGTCGGTGGCCTGAGACCCTGCTGGTGCCCGCGGCTCTGACGGAGTGGGCAGGAGAGGTTCCACTGGGCTTTCTGAAATCCCGTTTGCCCGGGACAGCAAGGTGATGGGCTGCCCAGGCCCAAGAACTATGGGGCATCAGTTGCCAGAACCAGCCCTTGAAGGAGCTGGTGGAACCCGCACCTGGTGACTCGAGGACACCGCAGCGGGCTCTGCTGGGCATCCCGAGCCGGTCACCGGTGACCAAGGGGCGTGCCCCACCTCCTGGGTGTCTGGGCCTCAGGGTCAGTGCTGATCAGCCCTGGTGAAACACAGAGGGGTTCAGGGGGAGACCCAAGAGTAACTAGAAAAGTAGTATCAGAAATAACCCCTCATTGCCTATTGAACTGTCTTGTTACAAAGCCTAAAACTGACTTCCCTGCACTTCCTCCTACCCCAGAATCCATTATACTCGCCTGGGCCAACCTTTTCTTCCCATAGGGCCAGATGCTAAGAATTTCTGCCTCCCTTCCAGCATCTCTGCTCTGGACTTGCCCCAGAAACCACACCCTGCCGAGGAGGGCTCTGTGCTGCCCACAGGCCTCGGGGGGGGGGAGGGGGTCTGGGAAGGGGGCGGGGCAGCCTCAGGTGGAGGGTGTGCGCACGCTTTGGGGAAATGGGATGGCCACAGCGGGGAACCAGCCTTGTTGGAGAGGCGTCCAGACGTGGTCTTGGGGTAGCACGAGGACCTGGAGCCTGGTCCAGTGCCAAATGGGGCCCACTTGGGGTCAAACACTGGAGCCGGCAGCAGCCAGAAGCAGGCAATTAGGTGTGACTGGGTGTTCAGCCCATATTTAGGGTCCCCTCCGGTGGGAGCCACTGTCTGCAGTTCCAGCGGCCGGGGGGAGTGGGCTGGGGACTCCCCATTGGGTCTGCAGGGTGGCAGCGGCAGGGAGCAGACTCCGATGCCCAGGAGACCTTTCGTGCCCGTGCTCTCAGCTGGCACGACTGATGTCAGCTCCCCAGCCCCTGCCCTTCCCGTGGACCCCAGTTGCCCATGGGGCCTGGGTACCGGTACTGACCCCCGTACCTGGCAGGTGGATTGGCTGAGAAGGCGCACGGGAATCCCAGAAACCTGTGAGCCTGTGGTGCAGGTGTAAAGTCGCATTGTACCGACTGAGCGGGCTGGACCATTTCCGTTTCCTGCGCTGCTCCACGCGGCCTGCGGCTTTTAGGATCGTGTGATCTGGCTGCCTGCCCCGGCACCTGAGCGCACCTGTGAGTGAGCGCAGAGAAGGGGGCGCCTGCCGATGAGTGACGGGTGCTGGCATGGCCGCTCGGCCCCACGTGGGCTCAGTTTGGGCGCTCCGCCCCCACCCTCCTGAGGACGCACCCTCACCTATGTCCTTTCCTCCTCCCGGGCACAGATCCTGGCCAACGTCTTCCTCTACCTGTGCGCCATCGTCGTGGGCATCATGTCCTACTACATGGCGGACCGCAAGCACCGCAAGGCCTTCCTGGAGGCTCGCCAGTCGCTGGAGGTGAAGATGAACCTGGAGGAGCAGAGCCAGCAGCAGGTGAGCCTGTGGGTCACTGGCAGCTTTTGGGGTGTTCTTGGGGCGGTCGGGCAGGAGCCTGAGTTCAGGGACCGTGGCTGGGGCAGAGAGCCCCCTTTGGAGGCCGTGGCCCCGTGTGGCGCGGTGGCCCAGGGGCTCTGTGGGGCTTGGAGCTCACCAGCGGGGTCACGTGTTTGCTGCCTGACGTGGCCTCGTGGCCCTGTGCTGGCAGAGGGCTCCTCCTGACTTCTGGAAGCTTCTCTCCCTGGAAACTCCTAAATTTCCCATGGGCTTGACCTAAGCGCCCCCCCCCCATCTTCTTTCTGTTTTATTTTTTCATATAATTTACAACTTTTCTTTTTAAAGAAATGCATTTCCCAAGCGGCCCCAGTCACTCTGCTCCTTGCGCGGTGAGATGCTCCGTGCTTTTGTCCTTGGGCAGACGTCGTGCTATTCCTCCTGCCTCCCTCTGCCCCTCTTTTCAATTCAATGGCCGATGCACACTGTCACCTACTGTGTGCTCAGACCTGCTCTCACTGTGGGGGGTTAGGGCACCCCCTGGCCTTAGGGGTCTCTGGGTGAAGTCCATTGGCCTCACACTCTCCACCCAGGGGTGCTAAGTCTCCTGCATTCTCAAGGCCATCTCCACACTCTGTCCTCCTTCCAAGTCGTTTATGAAGAAGTAAAACCAGCCCATTCCCCAGGGACCCCACTGTTTACATTCTTCCATCTTGAGCAGGGCCTGGCGGTTCCCACTCTTGTGTCCTGGCTTCCCTCCAGCTGAGCCACCGCAGAACCTCCCAGTTCATGTGACTCAGGCTTTTAAATAGTTTTTGGTCTGAATTCATCCTGAGTGCTTTGAAGGTCTCTAGAAACTGCATCCTCTGATTTCCTGTTATCCATAGGTTTATTTCCTGTTAATAAACAAACTCGTTGGATTGAAAACATGGTTCTCCGCTCCTGGAACCATTCCATTCTGTGTTTGGCGGGGGCTGTTTGCTCTGGGTTCCCTGAAATTGCTGTTTTCATCGATTCTGCCGCTGGGGATGGGGCTGTGGTCTTGGGAGTCGTTCTGGAGCCCTCGGTGAAGGTGGCAGAGAGTCCATTGCTGGGCCTCACGTTCTCCGGACAGTGCTGTTTGAAGACGCAAACTCAGTTCCTTAGCTGATGCAGCCTAGCCTCCCCGCCCTGGTGTTTTTTCCTCTATTTGTCAATAAGATCTAAAAGCTGCTGAGCTGAGCCTTGGGTTCATCTTTCAGAAGGGGGATTTGGAAGGGGAACCTCCCACTGAGACCAAGGGCCATGCTGCACGACCCATCTGTCCATCCCCTTCCCCTTGGGCCAGGATCCCGTGGTGTGAGGTGCTAGAGCAGCTTCGGAGTAAAGAGCTCCACCTTCCTGCTAGTGCCAAGCTCCTTGAAAGGCATCACTCGATTTCCAGTTTTTATACTGCCTGTTTCTTGTTTGCATCTGATCTCACACTGTGGAGAAATCCCTCTGGATTCTCTGCAGCCAAACAAAAATTGCATGTGTCGCCCCTTAGTGAGGCAGGGAGCTCTTCTTCCTATAGTACTCACGTGGGTTCCGGCGTCTGTCTGTGTCGGTCTGCCTGTCTCACGGTGTGTGACCCAGGACATTTCAATCCCATTGACCAGTGCTTGGCAGGGCCTCCTGGTGTGCTAAGGAAGCTCTGTGATTCACTCTGGAGCATTTGGTTGTGTCTGTTCCTTAAAGCCTTGCCCTCCTCCTCTGTAACTGGGGGGAGTTGTGCTTTATAGTGAAGTGCTGAAATCCAAAGTGCAAGTAGCCTTACTAGTCTTGCAGGGTTCCCCGAGGGTCCGACAGGAAACCCAGGCAGAAGGGCCTTGTAACCTGGAGAGCCTGAGAATGGTGATCGTCAGGCCGCAGCACATGGGCCCTGAGGCCCCGTTTTCCATTGCTCAGCACCGTATGCTCCCTTGGGGCAGCGTTGGTGCAGGACAGCTGGGGCCGAGCAGAGAGGGCACCGCTGTGTGCTCCGGGCCCCCACGCATCATGGAGTAGCCAGAGGGGCTGGCCGCCCTCGCCCCCACTCCTCCTCTGCCTTGCCTGCTGGGGCTACACCAGTGCAGCAGACTCTGGCCCAGGGGTGAGAAGAGGTCCAGGGGGGCAGAAGGAAAGAGAACCACACATCTACACGCCCAGCCCTTGCAGGCACACAGCAGGGCTGTAAAATCCATCCAGAGGCATGTACTAGCCAGAGTGCAACCTTACGCTGGTTCCTTCATCTCTTTGGGCCTTGGTTTCCCTATAGTTAAAGTGTAAAACCTTTAGACAAAATAAAATTTGGGGGCAAAATGGAATATGTATGAGTTCACTTTGGGAATGAGAAAAGCATGATCATCTTGGAAAGGGCTGGAATTCTACCCTCCACCCCACCCCACTGACTTGAGTTTCAATTTGCTCATATTTTCCCCAGGACTTTTGTGACTATGTGGCGGGCGAGATCTGCTGGCCAATTTTACTTAATCTTAACAGGTTTGGGGGTCGTGATGATGCCAGACTTAGGCAATAATTTAAGAAGTGTTTCCTCCTTTCCAATCCTTGGAAGAATTTGAGGAAGGTGTGGACCATTCATTAAATGTTGAGAAGAATTTACTAGTGTAGCCTTGTGGGTCTGAAGTTATCTTTACGAGAAGATTCAGTTCCCATCACAGATACAAGTTTGGTATCCAAAAGTTTTGGAAAGTTTTTTTCAGAAACTTGTTTCAGTCATCTAATCTTCAAATTTTTCAGCACTATGTTCACCTTTTTAAAAATCTTTTCTCTACAGGATTTGTCATTAATACAGTGTTCCTTTGTTCATTGCTTATTGGTGATCTGTACCCCCTGTTCTTTGTTTTTTCTTTGTCTTGCTATGGTAATAGCCTTTTCAGTGAACCTCCTTTTCGTTATCGTCTTCATACATTTCTATAATTAATTTACATTTTTACATTATCGTTGTCTTTATTTGGGGTTAATTTGGCATATATTTTTAACTTCTTGAGCTGGAACTAAATAGTTTTGTTTTCTACAATGTCCTTTCCATGCTATAGATTTTCATCACATTACAATTGCTTTAGCTTTATTCCACAAGTTTTGTTTTTTTTTTAGATTTATTTATTTATGCACACAAGCTAGGGTGCAGACCAGAGGCGCGGGGCAGTGAGAGGGTTCACCAGAGACAGAGTGGGGAGCAGCACAAGCAGATCGAGGAAACACACTGCTGAGGGGAGCAGCGGGCGAGGCAGGAGAGGTCTGCTGCACCATGTGGGAATCTCCCCAGCAGGGCGTCGAACTCGTGTCACTGCTGCCGGCAGCTCTTTAACCCGCTGTGCCACCAGGGAGGCCCTATTCCACAAGTTTTATTATCATATTTCTATTGTCATTTAGTTCAAAATATCTTAAAATTTATATTAAGAGGTCTTTGAACTAGGAAGAGGACATTAATAGATTTCTAAGTATCTGGGAAATATTTGAAAGTTATCTTTTTGTGGTTGATTTTTTTAAACTTAATTCTACTGTAGTCAGAGAACATACTCTGTATGATGTTAATTCCTTGAAATTTATTGGAACTTCATTTTCCACCTAACATATGACTGAATATGTATTTTCTATGAAATATATCAAAATATCTCAAAAATGAAACAATATCAAATGAATGTCAGTTATGACACAATTACATCTACCCTGAATTAGTTGTTTTTACCTCTTTGGTCACAGTGTGAGAACTTTACCACATTTAATTTCCCCTTCCTCATGTTTTCTGGCCATTGTAATGTGTTTGATTTTAACATTTTTTTTTTTTGTCCCACAAGACCAATATTATTATAGTCTCATACAGTTAATATTCATTCTCATTTGTCCACAGTTGACTGTGAGTTGTTCTCATTCCTCCTTTTATGTATTTCCATCTTGAAGAACTCCCTTTAGTGTTTTTTCATGCAGGTCTGTTGGCAGTAGAGTCTTTCCATTTCTTATTGCATGGAAAACTGTTTATTTTGCTTTCAACTTTGAAAGCCACTCTTTGGTGAATATAGAGTTATAGATTGATGGGGTTTTTGTTTTTACTTTCAGCCTTTGTAGGTGTCATTCCATTATCCTGTGCCTTCCATTATGTCAGTTAAAATGTCAGCTGTCAGAAATCATGCTGGTCCTTTTAAAGCAATACATTTTTTTTTTCTGATTACTTTTACGATTTTCTCTTTGTCTTTGGTTTTCAGCAGTTTTACATTGATGTGCCTAGAAGTTTTATTCATAGTTATCCTGCTTGGCATTCAAAGAGCATCTTGAGTTGATGGCTAGATGACTTTTAAGTTTTGAAAATATTCAGCCTGTGTCTTTTTGATGCTTCTCCATTCTTTCCATTCTGAAGCTCAAAATATCCTTATTAGACATTTTTACCTTGTTTTGTATAAATGTCTCCTTTTTTCCTGAATCTTCCTTTTTTCCCCTTTCTGAATGTTTGAAACCTAATATCCAGTTTACTAATTCTTTCTTCTTTTGCTTTGTCAAATCAAAGATTGAGCTTATCTTTGAATCCTTAATTTCAGTTACTGTATTTTTTCATTTTAGAATTTCCATTTGATTAAAAGATAAATTCCAATCCTCTGGTTAAGTTCTCCATTTTGTCATCTGTTTTTTTGTGAACATAGCAAATATTTATTTTAAAGCCTTTGACAACCATCACTTTTAGAATACTGATGAATCTGCTTTTCTCTGCCGATCGCTATTGTTTCCTTGCCTTTAAAAATTTTTTTTGCTGCCTTTTAAAATTAAATGCAGGATATGAAGTATAGAAAATAGTAGCAGCTCTGGATGATGTGTCTCTAGATTATTTACCTTTTGTTTTTTTTTAACAACATATGGTCAGATTAGGGAAAGCTCACATTAATATCTTGTGGGGTTGAGAAGATTTAAGGCTGGGTTTTCATCTGGGAGCAGGTCTGTTTCTGTTCTGTGCCATCTCTTAGGAAATAGGCCTCTGAGAGTCTTAACTGAAAGGCTGGTCCTCCTCTTGAGGGACCTGAACTCCACACCATTATTGGAATTATCCTTTACTTTTTGCTTCTTAGCTCTCACTTTTTGCCCAGATTTTTCATTTCTTGCCCTTGCAGCCTAGGTATTGACAAACATCTCAAGGGGATTAGTGTAGAGAAAGTTGGACTCGCTTTTTTTATGGCACTTTCTTCTCTAGGATCTCAGCTTCCACTTTACTCTGCCTTGGAATCCTTGCTCACCAATCTTTGTTTCCCCAACCCCTTGAAAACTCTAGTCATTATTCTCTGGTCAACTTCTCAGTCTAGGTCTTCGGGGAATGTTAGAGTATGTTGGGCTCATTCAAATGTAAGTGCCTTCCCTTGGAGACCTCCCCTCAAGTCCTAACTGCCTTGGTTATTTCCCATTGCCTTCAAATAGCTATTCTTTTGTATTTTATCCAGTTTTTATAGATGTTCTGCTATAAGATCATCTGTCATAGAAGCAAAAATTGGACATTATTTTTGAGTAGCTTAAAGTGTACATGGTATATAACATTATGAAAAAGGACCTACCATGGAAACTGCTTCCTCCCGCTAGCCATCTACTTCCCTGCTCCTCAGGCATCCGCTGTCATCTTTCTTGTGTTCTTTTCAGAGGCATGTTATCTTCACGTGTGTGCCTAGACTTTTTGCATGGTGATATGTTTCACTTTCTGCAAAATCATTTCACCAACTATCTTAGGCTCCTTGCCTATATTACATTACCTCATCCTTTTAAATGATTGTGTTGTATTCTACCACATAGTAGTATAATTTATTCAACTGGACTCCTATAGGTAGGTACTTAAATTATTTTGAATATTTTGCTACTGCAGATATCACTGTAACAAATATCTTTAGGAGGGACAGCATAATCAGACATGTGCAAATATATCTGAACTAGAAACCTTGAGGCATAATTGGATGGAAGTGTAATAGATCAAGGGCATGTGCATTTCAAAATATATAAGTATAGTAAAATATATATATAACTAACATTTTAACCATTCTCAAGTGCACAGTTGTGACATTAATTACCTTCACCAGTGAATTCATCACAACTTTCCCTTCTCACAACTTCATCATGGCAAGGAGAAGCCTAAACAGTAACTTCTTATCCCACCCTCCCCAAGCCTTTGGCAACCACCATTCCTACTTTGTATCTTTATGAGTTTGCTTATCCTAGGTACATCCTATAGGTGGAATCTCATATTTGTCCTTTTGTGACTGGTTTATTTCACTTAGCACAGTGTCTTCAAGGTTCTTCCATGTTGTAACCTGTATCAGCATTTCACTTTTTAAAGTTGAATAGTGTGTATCTATACCATGTTTTGCATATCCATTCAGTTCTGGGTGGATGTTTGGGTTGTTGCCACCTTTTAGCTATTGTGAATAATGCTGCTGTGAACATTGCTGTACAAGTATCTGTTTGAGTTGCCGCTTTCAGTTCTTTGGGGTTGATACCCAGGAGCAGAATTGCTGGGTCATGTGGCAGTTAGTTCTGTGTTTAACTCTTTGAGGAACCAGGCATGTCCTTTTAGAATGTTTATAACGATTATCAAATTGCCTCCTATAGAAATTCAAACAATTTACACATCGGTATTACAACTTTCCTTGTTTATCTAGAAAATACTTGGCTTTTGGAACCTCTGCAGCTCCTCCAAGGATAGCCATTTGAAAACCCCACCCTCAGGGAACCAACCCCTGTTACTACCCAGTAGTAACATCTTATGAGCTGTTTTCTGCTGTTTCCTCACTTGGCTCAAGTCACAGCCAGATAAACTGAGGTTTAGGAGAGTTTCTTATTTTAGCATACATTGTATACCATTTGGTAGAAAGCACAAATTAAAAAATACTGATAAAGACATATTCCTTCGAGTCTTTTTTTTTTTCCTTTTGTATTTTGAAAGAGAATGTCCTTACCTTGTTATCTTGATTGCAAAAGTAACATCTTCTTCTCAGATTTAGCAGGTTAAGAGCCACTCTGGTCTCACCTGGTGGTTATGGAAGCTACATGCCAGGTGTTCACGAAGCGCCGTGCTCACTTGCAGGCATCTACACACATCAGTAAGCCACCCTGTTATTCTTGCTGGATAAAATCTTGACAAGACCCCCAAAACCTCCTATAATCTGTGGGTTTCTTGAAAGTAATTTAAAAAAATACAATGTGTTCAATTAGACTTTTGGCTAGAAAGTGCTTTTAGGTTTGCTTGATTTTTTTTAATTGAGGTGAAATTCCTGTAATATCATCTGTACAAAAAATGTGCCATATCGTGCCACACAGTGTATGGACTCTGCCCAGGTCCAGAGCATTCTCATTACTCCGGGAAAACACCCAGTCCCCAGACTTGATTTTTGAAACCAGACAGTGAGGTCAGCAGCGCCCAGTGCCGGGAACTGTCCTGCTGTCCTTGCCGCCCCACCCCACCCTCCCCGTGACCAGCACCAGGGCCGGAGCCTGCCCCGGATGGGGAGCCGCCGGTGAGCTTCACCTGGGACTGGCCTCTGACAGGCCCTGCGTGCTGTCTGGGGCCTGTCGAACACCTTTTGGGGCACTTTGCCTCTCCGGTCTTCTGTTTAACCTGAAAAATGGGGGTTGAAAGTGATACCGTTTTCATGGGGCTCGGGGGTGACTTGAAATACGAGGGCTGAGCTGCGTCCCAGCCCTGAGGCTCTGTGGGTCTCTTGGCCGAGGTCCTGCTGCCCCAGCCCCTGGCGACTCGGGAAGGAGGCCAAGGTGGGACGGGCGCTAGGCTGTGCGCCCATCTCTGCAGGTCCAGTCAGGACAGAGGTCGCTCCCCCTGGACATTAGGGCTGACGTTGCTGTTGTGTCCCTGGCCTGGGCTCTGGCTGATTTACGTCCAGGAACGTCAGCAGATGTGTCTTTGGAGCTGAGTGCAGGCTGGTAGCAGAAGTCCAAGTACCATCTCACTCAGCTTCCTCGTGGGAATAAAGGTGAAATTATAGGTGTGAAAACACTAGGGAAAGGGCTGCAGGAAGTCCCGGCTGGAGAGGAAACAGGAACTGCTTTGCTCGTGGCTCTGTCTAAGGGGACATTTGAGGTCTGTGCTACTCCCCGCCACCCGGCACACACAGGGCTTAAACCCCATTTAAAAGTCCCAATTAGGCCTCCCTGGTGGCGCAGCGGTTAAGCGCTGCGCTTTGGCGCTGTCAGCAGCGGCGACGCAAGTTTGATGCCCGGCCAGGGAGAATCCCACATGGCGCAGCAGACCTCTCCTGCCTCGCCCGCTGCTCCCCTCAGCAGTGTGCTTCCGTCGATCTGCCTGTTCTGCGCCCCCCCCCCCCCCCCC
>PVIJ01007411.1:0-61337 GCA_004024925.1 Scalopus aquaticus | reverse complement strand
GGGCCCCATCCCCCGCTGGAAGAGGATGAGGGTGAGCTGGAGTCAGGGACCCGTCCCTTGTCCGTGGCCTGCTCTTTGCCGCTGTTACCTGGGAGGTGATACTACCAGCCCCTGGTTCCTTGGTCTTGCCCACATCCATGAAAGAACGCAGAGCCACGTCTAGGCCCAGCAGGGTTACTTAGTGGCCGCGCACTCGGGAAGTGGCTTGTGCCGGCAGAGTCCGTGGAAGAACAACTGCACCAGATGGCAGAGGGTTCCTGGCTTAAATGGGGTACAAAGGGCTGCTCACTGCGTCCCTTTTGGGGGTTTTACTGCATAGGCGCTCTTTGGTTTTATCAGCCCCAGCACAGGCGGAGGGGGCCTGCCTTCCCAGGTTTGGGGGTTTGCTGTCCTCGGGCTTTATCAGCCTGCCTGCAGGGGCTGGGACCAGTCTCTCCCTTCTGGGCGTTTCTGGCTTTATTGGCTCTGGCAAGTGTTTCCTGGGACCTGCGTGTGTTAGCTTTTAATTTTTCACCCTCCTGCCCTGACTACCTAGCAGTTGTACTCTGCCCCGTGAGGGGACACCTCCTGCTAATAGCAGGCAAGTCCAGTGGGTGGGCCGCCAGCTGCCTTGCCCCTGGTGGTGTGAATCAGCCCCAGGCCTGCCTTCAGCAGCAGGCCTCATTCTTGCTTTGTCACCAAGGTAGGCAAGTCTGGCTTGTCCAGAAGCCCGTGGAGATGCGAGCGGGGGCAGCATCTGGGAAATGAAGAGAGCATGCCGGGGTCTTGGATTCCAGTTCTGTGACTGCGTTAGCCTCCCTGGCTTCGGCCTCCTCTGCCGTGGGAGGGGTCGGTCCTGGCCACTCTGAGGTCCCTGCCAGGCGTGCATGGCCGTGGCACGTGAGGGACCCTGCATCTGCCCAGCACACAGCTGACCTCCCAGCCGGTCCGCGGCTTTTCCCTCTGACGCAGGGCCACCGACTTCAGCCTCTCTTTAACCTCCCCCAGCTCCCTGGGCCTGTTAGGGTAGAGCAGGAGGCCCAGAGGAAAGAACCAAGTTGTTTTTCTTCATTCCCCTGTGACCATACTCCAGGGCTTAGTTGGGGACCTGAGGGGTTGCTAAGCACCCCCACTGCCACCTGGCAACAGCAGGCATCCAGGAAATCCACCCCGTACACACCTGTTGCCAGGTGAAAACTGGAGTTAAGAGCCGTCCTGAATCACGTGCTCAGAACTCTTTCCCGGGGAGTGGGATGTGGCCGAAGGAGGTTGGGGGACGGAGAGCCAGAGGGCTGCGGGAGTCGGCCAGGCAGGCCGCATTTCTCCAGATGGTGTCGGGTAGGTCAGCCAGCCTTGTCCTCACGCGGGGAGGAGAGGGCTGCTTCGGCCCCCAGCCTTCACCATTAGGTAGTGCAGGCGATGGGCCCCGAGAGGACAGGAGGCCCTGAAGCCACAGGGTCTCCTGGCTGTGTCAGGCCAGCCTGGGAGGCCCCGGTGATGAGGACAGTGCTGCTGAAGGCCCCGTGAAGGCGCTGTGTGGCTTCTGCGCTGGGACCTTGCCACGCTCGCTGCAGCACTTTTTTTCCAGTGGTGGCGTCCACTGGCCATGTCCAGGCAGGGTGTGGACATGCTTGCCTTTGTCTGGCAGTAACGGAAGGAAGTTTCATTTAGTCATGGGCTCGTTTATTGAACACTTACTTTGTGCCAAACCCTGGGTTGCATTTTACTGGGTCATGTTATTGAATCATCTGCCCACACGTGGGGAATTGCCCGCCCTCCCGCCAGCGGCTTCTGTGCTGGAGCTCTGCCCACTGGGACAATCAGCAGGGCAGCCCTGGGCCTCCTCTGGCCTACAGGTGTCTTTTGTTTGACCAGAGTTTTCAAAGTTTCTAACACTTAAACATTTGGACACACTATACAAAAACTTGGATATCTGACTGCCTTGGGAAGTAGAAAGACCCGGCAACACAGGACTTGGAGTGAAAGTGGTGTTCACATCCTAGATTACTCGCCACATGACTTTAAGCCAATCACTTATGCCCTCTGAGGCCCTTTGTGAAATGGGAACAGAATAAGATTGTCAAAAGGTCCAAAAGAGAACACTTATGCAAAATAATTCTTACACTCTTCTAGCACTGGCCAGATGATGGCCGGAGAAGGGGACAGGTATTAACCAAGTGAGTCTGTGCTGTGTGAGGAGGTAGGAAGGACTCTGGGAAAGACCAGGAAGGGGAGGGAACACAGGGAATGCCTGGGGTGGGGCTGCGGGTAACCTCGCCTGGCCAGAGAAGGCTTTGTGACTAGGAGAGCTCTGAACCCGAAGGCAGTGGGGGCATGCAGGGTTCAGGGAGAGGGAGCAGGAAGTGCAAAGGCCCTGGGGTATAACTGGATGTCAAGGCAGCTAGTGCAGGTGGAGCAGGAGTGAGGGGAAGAGAGGTAGGGAGTGAGGCGGGGGTGGTGGGGGCAGATCCTGCAGGACCTTGGTCTTTCACCAAGAGGGTTGTAGGTTTTCCTGTTTGACTGCTGATGGGAGAAGCAGCAGTGGAGGCTGGGGGACTGGTTAGAAGCTGTGCGAGAAGATGGCGGGTCAGACCCGGATGCCCCGGGCGGCAGGGAGGGGCTGTGTGTTCTGAACATGTCTTGAAGGCAGAGCCCACAGGACCACAGGATGGAATGGGAGATGGGAGTTATTGATGGTCCAAAGGATTTTAGCCTGGAAGCAACCAGAAAGGCAGGGTTGTGTTCATAAAGATGGGGAGGATAGTGAGAGGGAGGGGTCGGCAGACCCAGGAGTTGCATTGCAGGGGCACGCTCGGCGCCCTCAGTGCAGGGACCTGTTGTGTGCAGTAACCACACGCCTGGTGTGTTGGATGCCGGAGGGTGTTTGCAGATTCAGGTGTGGGCCCTGCCAGAATGAGGCTGTGGGGCGCTGTCAGATGGCACCCCGGAAGTTTGGTGAATTGACAACCAAACAGCGCCTGGGAAACCACGTAAAGTTACTGCTTCTACCCCAGGAGAGCACGAGGGGATTTTGCCACCAGGTGCTGTATGTGAGTCCCAGACCTGCCCCGGCCTCTCTTCCGCCCCAAGGCTCTCAGAGCCTCAGGCAGAGCCTCCCAAGGTGCAGGGGAAGCTCCGGCAGACACTTGTCTTTGCTGTGACGGCTCATGCGCCCGCAGCTCCGTGTCCTGGCCTGCGTGGACGGGAACGTGTGGGGCGTGCCCACATGGACAACACAGTGTGTGCAGTGGACCCCGCGGATCTGGGGGGCCCATCTGGGTCAGATACTGTCACATGGGCCTGGAGGGCAGTGGGCGCAAATGAAGTGCCGGCCTGGGAAGAGGCGAGGTCGGCGGACTCTCCCAGGAGACTCTGGGGAATGTGTTCAGAACTAAAGAACGTGACGGATGTGGATTCTCATGTCGCTTTTCAAGAAAAGGGAGGGGAGCTGGCAGAGACGGCTGGGGAGAAACATGGGTTTTGTGAGGACTGGGGTGAGTGGGGGCTGGTGGGTGTGGAGGGGAGCTAGGGTGCCAGTCCTCATTTGAGGGCCGTTCTCTGTCCAGAAACTGGTATGGAACTGGGCTGGGGTGGCTGTGGGTAGGGTGTGGGTCGTGGGGGAAGGTGCGACGTTTGGAGAAGGCTCTGGCAAGAGTTCTTTGGAAGAAGGCAAAGGGAGGGAAGCCAAACCTCCGTTAACCCTCGACCGGTGGGGATTTTATTGGCTCGGCTTGCGTGGGCCTTCACGCCGGGCTCGACTGAGCTGCTGCTTCTGAGTCGAGGCTGGATGCCGGCGGCGTGTGCTTCCCGGCAGGCCCGAGGCTGTCCCCTCATGGCTGCGGCCTCAGCGTCCTTCTGCACTCAGAGCCGCCGCAGCTGCTCGCTGGCCCTCGGGGCCGAGCTGTCCAGTAGGGTGGCCGTACGTGCCGGCTTCAGTTTAAATCCACTAACAATTAAAATTTAAACATCAGTCCCTTGGTTGCACCAGATACATTTCATGGGCTCAGGAGCTGCGTGTGGCCAGTGCTGTGCTGGGCAGTGGGTGATAGACGGCCGTGGCCCCGACAGCTTCGTCGAGGCTGTTCTGGAGGGCGGTGCCTCGCCCCTTGGGCCGCACCTCTGAGTTGACAGCTCGTTAACTCACCAAGGCCTCTACGGAGCACCTGCTTGTGCCATGCTCTCGGTGGGGGGACTCCAGGCACACGTGTGGGACTGTGGTCTCCCGGGGCCGCCGTCACCTTGGCCCACAAAGTGGCCCCTGCACAGGAGTCTGGACAAGTGACCAGAAGCTCCACCTGCTGGGTGTGGCCTCCCTCGTCCAGCCTGGGCTGCCAGGGCCTTGTGACGTCACCTGGTGGTGACGTGTTAGTCTGGCTCCCCCAGCACTGAGCCCGAGGGGAACCCTGCTTCCATCTTGGAGCCTGCCAACCTGGGAGACCCCGGTGCTGCTGGGTGGTGCCTGCTCTTTCCCTGGAGGGCCTGTTTTTGCAAGATGCGCCAGGTTTTGAATGACAAGCCTTCCGCCGAGAACAGTGCAGCGCTCCTGCCTGTGGGGCCGGCCCCTCCACTTGTGACTTCTCGGCCCCCCCACCCAGCTCTGGGCCGTGCTGCGCGCCTTTGGCCCTCCCAGCATCTTGCCCGGGACCTTCTAGTGCCCAGTGACAGCTGCTGCTGACCACAGTGGTGACCCCGTGTTTTAGATGGGGCGGCGCGTGTGAGCCCCGGTCTGCACAGGGGTAGCCTGGCTGCATCGGAGTCACCTGTGGTCTCTCATCCTCTCGTGGGAGAGTGAGTTGCGTGCGCTCTGGGGACCTGAGTGGCTGGGCTAGGACGGACACGTTTGCCGAACATCTGCGGGTCCATGACAGCCTGTGATGGGTGGCCGTGCCGTGTCTCTGTGTCTGCGAAGACACGTGTGTGCGTGCACATGTACACGCACACATGCACACACACGTGCTCCTCGCCAGCCTGGCCCTGCGCGCTCCCCCCATTTGTCTCTCCCTCTCTCTGCCCCTTTGACAAGGATGTTGAAGAGACTTAGCTTCTGTCAGCCTCGCTCATTTATGCAAATCCCCGCTGGCCTCCCTGCTGTAATTAACTCCTGAAAGCCTCATCAGAGCATCAGCTCCAACAGCTCGGCCCGTGGGAGCAGGGCTGAGCTCCTTCCATCTGCACCCTGAGCGGCACGAAGGCGAGGCCTGCGTGCGTCAGCAGCGGGGAGCAGGCCTGTTGGCTCCTTCCCAGAGCCTGGTGGGGCCGGGCTGAAGGCTGCTGGGCCACCGGCTCCAGCACACCTGAGCAGCTCGGCAGTTAGCTGTGCAGGTGAGGGGCTCCCCGCCCAGGGGACCAAGCATCCTCCCCGGGCCACTGTGGCCTCTCTTCCAGGGACCAGGGCAGACCGAAGCCCCCCTGACGTCTGGGTGGGTTTGCTCTGGGGTTTCCCCATGGAACTGAACTAGGCCGCCGCCTCCTTCCTCCTGCCCTTCCCAAGGCTGAGCAGGCAGTGCCCACTGTGTGGACTGCCCCCCCACCCCCGCCCCAGTGCGTGTCTCAGGGCCTCTCAGGCCGGGGGTGATGACGCCCACGTGGCAGCTCCCTCCTCACACTTCCGGCTCAGAGCACAGCTGCCCCGACCGCCCGCCCGCACCCAGGCCCCGGTGTGCTCCCAGGAGCGGATCCAGAGATCTGCAGAAAAGCCTCCCGGAGCATGCCCTTTCTGCGTCCAAAGCCCTTTGGGCCTTTTCCCAGAGAGGGTCAGCACCTTGACTGACGCCGCTGGTTTTCAGGACGCCCATCAAAGCGTCCCAGGCCAGGGGAGGCCGTGCGAAGCCGGGTCCACCTCCCGCGTGGAGTGTGGAGCGGCCCGTCCAGCACCCCGCGCCGGGCTTCCAGAGTCACGGGGTCCCGTGCCCACGTGACTCCCCCCAGCCTTCTCCCCGGGGTCCAGCAGGGGGAGCTCAGCGGCTCTCAGGGTGGCACGTTTTTTTCCTTGAACTATTGTGACTCTTAGAAATTCTTTGTCCTTCTTTGTCCTCTGGAAGCAACAGGCTGGTCCCTCGTTAGCTCTCCCAGGGGCCGCGAGCTGGTGCCGTCCCTTCCGCATAGCAGCTTTGCTGAGATCCCCGCCAGGCCCCGCGGCCCCGCGGGGGGCAGACCCCAGCCCCTCAGCCCACCCTGAGCCCCCAGGGCTCCCTCCCTCCGTGGGACCCCCGGGCAGGGCAGCTGCGGCAGCCGCGCTGTGCTGAGTCCTCGGGGCCTGGTGGCGGCGCAGATGCCTGCCTGGCTGACGCTGCCCGTCCTGTTCTCCTGCAGCTGGTGCTGGAGCCTCAGGTAGAGCTGAGACCGTTGTCCTTTCCGACTTTCACCCTGTGCCTTTTACCAGCTCGTTCTGGAGCAAAATCCACATGAGCCAATGGTCCCAGGGACAGGCCATCCACACATTTTATAAATACCTCCTCTGTATCTTCTGAAGTTTTTCTTCTGGAAGCATTTCCGCTTTGAACAAAGAGGCCCAAGAGATCACCTCTTGTACAGATAAGGAACGAAGCCCAAAGGGGCAAAATGCTTGTCCAGGGTCACGGGGCCTTCGCAGCCCAGATCCTGGTCAGTGACCTTTGCTTCACCCCCTAAAGCCTCAGGGATGCGCCCGCTCCTCTCCCCTCTGATAAGCTGCTAAAATTTGCACACGCTGTGTCTCTTCAGCGAGGCCTTGTCTGAAGTTGGTTGTTCCCACCGCCCTATTTGTCTCCTCAGCCGCCAACTGATGTTTCTTTTGGTCTAGACCCTCAGATTTTATTTTTTTTGAAGATTTATTTATTTATGCATACAAGCTGGGGTGCAGGCCAGAGGTGTGGGGTGGTGAGAGGATTCACCACAGGGAGAGAGTGGGGAGCAGAACAGGCAGATTGGCTGAAGTACACTGCTGAGGGGAGCAGCGGGCGAGGCAGGAGAGGTCTGCAGGTCCATGGGGGAAGCTTCCTGGCCGGGTATTGAACTCGTGCTGCCTCTGGATAGCTTCACAGTGCTGTGACTTAAACCATTGCTCCACCAGAGAGGCCCTAGACCCTCAGATTTTAAAAGTAGCTTCAAGGCAAGAAAATGACATTTTCTGGAAAAATTCCAGTTTTCTGGAAAACTTCCACCTTGCCATTGAAAGTCCTACTGTAAGAGTGAAGCAGCCACATGCCAGAACTTGGGCAAAGAGGACACCTCAAAAGGCACAGTCCCGCGAAGGGGACACTGTCACAAGGGGAGTCCCCAGGAAGGGCTGGCAGGGTCACGGGGCGCCTCGTGCCGCCGACTGTGAGCACCAGGATGCAGAGTCAGGGGTTTGGAAGAGCCAGCGCGCTCCATTCGGTTCAGTTTTGCAAATGACGTGACAAAACCACCAAGTTTGAAAATAAAGGGTTAAGGGAAAATGTATAAATAAAAGGCTCAGTGATCGCCGGGCACCCCCACTCCCGCCACGGGCCCCTGACCAGCATGGCCAGCTCGTCCTCCTGCCGGTCCCTGGGAGGGTGGCTGGGGGCTGTGCGTGGCCGGGGCGCGAGCATCTGACCTGAGTCTGCGCGTTTCCGGAGGGGTGTTGCCGGCCCGCCTGGGCTGAGCGTCCGTGCGGCCTGGCCCTGGGGATGCTTTCTCGCCCCAGGTCCTCAGCAGAGGGCACGTCTCGTTCCTGCACTTCCACGGCAGGACCGCGGCCGGTGCCGATAAGAGAACTGGCTTGTGAGCCCACCTGCCCGGCACCCGAGTGCCGTCCCCTGCTCCCAGAGAGGGTCACTGGCCCTCCTGTTTTGCTGTGGGGTGTGGACCCCCTTTCTCAGGCTAGATCCAGGCAGACTTGGGTGGCTGGAACCAGCCTGGGGACCTCACGGGACTTTCCCTTTCTAAGGAAACTTCCGTCCCTGACACGTGGCTGGGGCCAGGGTCGGGGTCACTGCTGGAGGCAGCAGGAGTTGGTGTTTTTCCAGTTGCAGTGTTTTAAGAAAGCAGCAGCGGCCCCCCCACAACCGTACAGCAGTTTAAGAATTAACGTCTGTCTCCTCATCCACGCCCCGGTTACTGCCCTCCTTTCGGCCCCGTCGCCCTGCTCTTCAGAGGCACGGACACCGGCGCCCTCGCCGCAGATGGGGTTTTGCGTCCGCCCTAGCACTCTCGTGGTGCAGCAGTGTCCGCCACTGTGTACCCCGAGTTGCAGAACCGTCCACCCAGAGGCCGTGCCAGGGCTCAGTGGGCCCGCGCCGTGGGGGCTCAGCCTGTCCCGCAGGTGTCGGCCGTGCTGCCGTGGCGCCTTCCTGCACATCTGCCTTTTGCTCCTTTCGGATTATTTGCCTTGGATAAATTCCCAGAAGAGCCATTAATGGGTCAGAGGCTTGGAACATTCTTATGGCTCCAGAAATACAGAGAAACTGCTGTTTTAGGAAGAGTGGGCCCTGCCCCTCTCTGGGCAGACCAAACCCGTCCCCCGGCTCTGGCCCTGAGTCCCCACTCGGCTGTTCTGGGGGCCCCTCCCCGCCTGCCCATGTGGAACAGTTGGCAGGTGCACCTAGACTCCGCCACCTTCCTTGGCCAAGGACACACTTGGCGTGTTGGGGTCGTGAACCTGAAGCCTGAGTTTGAGTGCCAGGGCCCGCCCCTGGGGTCGCTCGGGACGCACAGCTACTGCTCATGCGCCCAGCGCGCCACAGTCCAGGAGAGGGGCTGGAGTTGTCAGACAGGCCCGCGCCACGGGGCACCAGCTAGCTGGGTGTCAGTGAGGGGGTCCGAACCCCTGAGGCAGGGTCGGGGGTTCCTGGAGAGGTGGTGAGTGAGGTGGGTGTGGAGGGTGTCAGTGGAGGCAGGCTGAGTAGGGGCGCCCAGGGAAAGCGATGCCAGAGAGCAGGGGAGGGGTGCAGAGGAAGCAGATAAGCCTGCTCGTCTACACTGGCGGGCCACAGAGGCGAGCCGGGCAGCTGGGAACAGGCAGGTGGCACCGCACAGCGTGGCGGCGCGGGCACCACAGGTGCGCTGGCTGAGCAGCAGGGGAGTGCCTGTGGCCAGTATCCCACGGGGGTTGGCCCTGGAGGGCAGAGGGCCTGGCAGGGGCTGGCGGCCTCCTTCGCTGCCCACTCTGGCTTTCTTCCCTCTGACCTCACCTACCAGAATGTTCCTTCCTGTGGAGTCTCTTGGCAGCTGGCTGTTCGGCCCCTTCCTCGTGGCAGGTTCTGTCTGCCCGCTCTCCTCTGGGTCCATCAGAGTGACTGACCCGGGCACTGCCCGCCTGACCTTTCGGGCTTGGCGCTCTGCTTCCCACAAACCGGTGGCCACAGCTGCTTTCTCATTATTTTTCAAAATTGACATTTGATGATTTTCTGCTTTCAGAACTCACCTGTGCTCTTGGAAAGAGTGGCAGAGAGGCATAAAGCCAACTGCTCAAGTTCCCCACATTCCACATCCCTCCCCCCCCCCAGGACCCCCCCCCCCAGCCTCCTGGGGGATGGAGCAGGCCCAGGCGCTTGGGGAGCCCGGCGGGCTCTGGGGATGTTGTGGTCGGGCCGGGAGCGCTTGCGGGACTGGCCTGGACCCCATGGCCCGGAGCGTCTCAGGGACCCCCGAGAGGCTTCAGGAGAGACACTGAGGACCACAGTGGGCAGGAGGGTGCTATGCGGCTGGCGTAGCTCTGTGGCTCCCAGCCGGGGCTGCATGCCACCCCCTCCCCCAGCCTGGCAGGCCTGCCCCGCACCCCTCCTCCTCGCCTCAGCACGCACCTGTGTGCGCTCATGGGGGTGAGACTCGCACAGGAGGAAGTGCCCTGGGGACCCCCCTTTTCGGTCCTCCTGGACAAGGTGGAGCTCCTGGGGCCGACTGAGGGACGGAGGGTTTCTGCTGACCTGGGACTTCCCAGCGGACACGCCAAGGAGGTGTAGGCCTTGCCCGTCTGGCCAGCCTGCTCTCCGACGCCCTTCGGAGCGCGTCGCACCAAGTGGCCCCGACAAGCCGGAGCGGGCAGAGCGCTGGCTGTGGCAGACGGAGCCAGCGCTTTCCTGGGCCCTTCTCCTGTGGGGACTGGTGCCTGGTGCCACAGCAGGTGGTGGCAGGGCTGGGTCTGAGCCCAAGGTCAATCACCCCCACCCCCGCCAGCCTGCCAGGGACCCTTGCCTGGCCGTGGTGGGGGCTGGGGACCCGGGACCCCTGCCCCAGTGCTCACTGCTGCTTCCCCGGGCCTTCCTACCTCCTGGCCCCTTGGAGCCCGGCAGCACCCCCTGTCGCTGATGTGCTTGAAAACCCTCCTGGCAGCTCGGGAGGTGCCTCAGACCCTTCGCCTCGACCTCCCTCACGCAGATGGGGGAGCGGTGAGCCAAGCGCGAGGTCCCCAAGTCCCTTGCTCTGGCTCTGCCAGGGTGGCGGGGCCCCAGGAGACTCGGTTGCTACTTCCTGGGCTCAGGTGGCGCCAGAGCGGGCGCGCTGGGGTTATTTTGGCTTCTCATTCCTGAGCTGTAATGATGCCATTCGCGAGTTCTTAACAGTGGCAACGGGAGACTAATAGCACCAGCCGCCGAAGTGCAGCTGCAGCCTGGGCCGTGCGGGGTGGGGGGTCGTGCACCTCTAACCTGGGGCTCACTGAGAGAAAGAGGAGCCCCGTGGAGACAGAGCGGGCCTCTGTGGAGCGATGTGCAAGGGGCGGGGCGGGGGAGGGGCTGCCTTGGACACTAGAGCCCGGGGCCCTGGGCTGCCTGGCCCAGAGGAGGGGGGGAACCTCCGCACCTCACTTCTCCTGCCCCACAGCGGCTGTGTCCGAAGCAGGGGCCAGCTGGGTGCTCTGAGGCCTGGGGACCCCCCCCGGATCACAGCAGGGCGCGGGGGCGCGGCCATGCCCCTGCCCAGCCCTCAGCGGGAGGTGAGGCCCTGCTCCGCACAGCCCCGCTGCCTTCACACCGAGGTCGGGGACCCGCAGCCTCCACTTCACCGTGACCTGGTGACCCCTGGTCAGGCCCTGAGCGCCCTGACAGCAGCCCCGGGCCCCGTGGCTCCTGACGACACTCCAGACACGGACTGGACTCTGGGGCTGCCTGAGCCCTGCCCGCCTCTCCCCCCTTCTGAGCGGCCCCAGCAACACTGGACTGCTCCGCCACCGGGCCAAAGACCACCCCCTCCTCGCCCCCGGGCCCCCTCGCCCCAGCCAGGGCCCCTGCGCCTCCGCCCTGCCTGCCTCCCTCTGCAGAGCCTCAGCTGGAGCTCTCCCCCTCCTGCCGCTGCTCTGCCTGAGCCCCGCTCAGCTGCAGGCTCAGCCTTCTTCCCACAGTGCTCCGCAGGGCGCCCCGAGGCCGGGTCGGAGACCGCCCAAGCCCGTCTCTCACCTCTGTCTCCTCTGTCGTGCCTTCTTTCAGGGCCTGGCACCGTCTACCCAGAGCCCCAGGATCAGGCCCGCCTCTGCCTCCCTCACTGCCCCGCCCCGTCTTCAGGGTCTCCCTAAGACCCCTCGTGGTGCCACAGCTTCTGCCCTGCGCCCCTCAATCCCCAGGGGATCCCCTGGCTCACGAGGCCCTTCGTGACCCCAACTGGGCATCAGCAGACGTTTTCTAAGAGGCCAGATAGTAAATTTTTGGCTTTGCAGGCCATAGGGCCTCTGGCAACTTCTCAACTCCGTGTTTAGACACGAAAGCAAACACGGATGGGTAGCCAGTGAGCGCGGCTGGGAGGCAGGAGACGGGCAGCGGCAGGGGTCTGCTGGCCCCGGTCAGACCGGGGCACGCACCTCCCTGTTTCTCCCTCCACCCAGAGGCTCACGGGGACCCTGAGCCTGTCCCCCCATCACATGGCCCCAGGATTTCAGCCTTTCTTTTTAAAGATTTATTTATTGATGCATACAAGCTGGGGTGCAGGCCAGACATGCGGGGGGTGAGAGGATTCCCCAGAGACAGAGTGGGGAGCAGAACAGGCAGATGGACGGAAGCACACTGCTGAGGGGAGCAGCGGGCGGGGCAGGAGAGGTCTGCTGCGCCATGTGGGAAGCTCCCTGGTGGGAGTGGGGGTGGGAGTGGGGTGAACTCGTGCTGCAGTGGTTGTGGACAGTTTCGTAGTGCTGAGACTTAACCCCTTGTGCCACCAGGGAGGCCTTTATGTTCACTTTATTTATTTAAAGATTTATTTATTGATGCATACAAGCTGGGGTGCAGGCCAGACATGTGGGGGGATGAGAGGATTCACCAGAGACAGAGCGGGGAGCAGAACAGGCAGACTGACTGAAGTACACTGCGGAGGGGAGCAGCGGGCGAGGCAGGAGAGGTCTGCTGCGCCATGTGGGAATCTCCCTGGTCGGGGATCGAACGCATGCTGCAGTGGCTGCGGACAGCTTCATAGGCTGAGACTTAACCGTTGCACCACCAGGGAGGCCCAGCATCTCATTCTTAAAGTCCCTGCTCTGAGGTGCCTCACTTGCCCACGTGCGCACACGCCCCGGTGGATGGTGATTCCCTCCTCCCCACCTCCTCCCTCCCTCCTCCCTTCCGTCCGCCACGCTGGCCGTGACTGTCCCTGCTCTGTGGTACACAGGCCTGCCCAGGACTCGCCGGGTTTGGGGCCCACACCACGTGGTGCCTGTGTGCCCTGGACTTCAGTCGAGTCTGAATTTCTTGAGCGACTGCTCCTTGCCAGGTGGGGTGGGGGACTCGTGGGCCCTGCCCTGGGGACCCCGTGCAGCGGCAGGGGAGAGTGGCCGCAAGCGCCCTGTCCCGCTGCTCCTGGCACTGGGGTCGCTGTGGGCACAGAGCCCGCTTCTGGGTTTTCTGGGTCCTGCCAGGCCACGGTGCTGGGCTGCTGCACTCCGGAAGCTGCGCTCTGGGCCGCCGGCTGCCGCCCCAAGTGGGGTCGCCAGCAGCAGACAGTCTCTGGAAGAGCACGGCCGTTCCCGCCGTCCCTGACCCTGTCCCCTCCCCCAGGAGAACCTCATGCTCTCCATCCTGCCCAAGCACGTGGCCGACGAGATGTTAAAGGACATGAAGAAGGACGAGAGCCAGAAGGACCAGCAGCAGTTCAACACCATGTACATGTACCGCCACGAGAACGTCAGGTGCGGCCTGTGCCCGGCTGCCGGGAGGGGGGCTCCGTGGGCCTCGCGTCCTCCCCAGGGACCGGCCTGACCCGCAGCCCCTGCGGAAGCACCTCGCCGCCAGGCGGAGGCCAAGACGCGCATTAAGCCTGCGGTCCAGCCTGTCTGCCGACGCCACCCGGGGCGGGCAGTGCCATCTGGGAAGCCACCTGGCGCTCAGGGCCCGCTGGGCGGGCAGCCGCGTCCCTTCCAGGGAGGACGTGCCGCCCGGGGTGGGCAGGCGCGGGCAGCCTCTTCCCCTGGGGCCTCGCGGCGCGGGGGCTTGAGCGAGGGCTCCCTCCCGCCCGGCCTGGGCGCCTCACCCCGGCCTTGGGCCTCCCTGCAGCATCCTCTTCGCCGACATCGTGGGCTTCACCCAGCTGTCCTCTGCCTGCAGCGCCCAGGAGCTCGTGAAGCTGCTCAACGAGCTCTTTGCCCGCTTCGACAAGCTGGCACAGGTAAGTGCCCCGTGCCCGCCTGTCGACACGGGGCCCCCGGCAGTGCCCACCCTCCCTGCAGTCCTGCTGCCTGGCCGTCCCCTCGCCTGTGCCAGCGGAGGAGGAGCTCAGGCCCCGGGCCCTGCCCTGCGCTTTCAGAAGTACCACCAGCTGCGGATCAAGATCCTGGGCGACTGCTACTACTGCATCTGCGGCCTGCCCGACTACCGCGAGGACCACGCCGTCTGCTCCATCCTCATGGGGCTGGCCATGGTGGAGGCCATCTCGTAAGTGGGCGCCTCTGGTGGGACGGCTGCCGCCTGGCAGGGCCGCGCCCTGAGCCCCTCTCCGTGCGTGCCTGGCAGGTACGTGCGGGAGAAGACGAAGACCGGAGTGGACATGCGTGTGGGGGTGCACACGGGCACGGTGCTGGGGGGCGTCCTGGGCCAGAAGCGCTGGCAGTATGACGTGTGGTCCACCGACGTCACGGTGGCCAACAAGATGGAGGCCGGCGGCATTCCTGGGTGAGCGTGTGGGCAGGTGTGGGCACCGGGAAGGGGCACCCCATCTCGCCCTCGTGCCGGTGGCCCAGGCAGGGTCTCCTGAGCGGGGCACCCCCCTTCTTGGCCTGAGCTTGGCTGCAGCCACTTCCGCCCAGGCCCCTGTGACAGCCTGGCCTCCCCCTCTACCCACTTGTCGGGCTGCCCAGCCTCTGCTGTCACCGCTGCGGCCACTTCGGATGCCGAGTCTCCCCAAAGGGTGCCACCACTGGTGACAATCAGAGCAACAGGCTGTGAGGGGCAGGTCCTGGGCTTGGGCACCTGAGCTCTCTCACCAGTGGCCCAGTCGCTGGGCAGGCCCTGCCCTCGGGTGGGCAGCTGAGGACAGTGACCCCTTCCCCGCCTGGCAGGGAGCTTCCCTCAAAGGCGGTGCCATCCTCCCCCGCCAGTGCCGACTCCCAAAAGCGGGCCCCAGAGTGACACAGGTGTTGCCACCGGGCTCTGGCCTCCCCTCATGACTTCGGGGTCCAGGACAGACTTCTGAATTCCCCACCTCATGGATGTGCCCAGCAGCCCACAGTCTGACCTGGGGATTTAACTCTGACACCCCGAGACCCCGCTGCCTAGGCAGCCAGTGAAGGCAGGACGTCACGTCACCCCGGAGAGCTCTCAGCCCGTTGCCTGGGAGCTGGGCCCCACAGCGGCCTGGCCACTGTCCCTGCCCAGCCCGGGGAGGGCCCCGCTGGCCGATGTTGAGGGCCTCCCCTGCCCCAGGCGCGTGCACATCTCCCAGAGCACCATGGACTGCCTGAAAGGAGAGTTTGATGTGGAGCCGGGCGACGGGGGCAGCCGCTGCGACTACCTGGACGAGAAGGGCATCGACACCTACCTGGTCATCGCGTCCGGGCCAGAAGTGAAGAAAACAGCCACCCAGAACGGCCTCAACGGCACGGTGAGCCCCCCGTTTGCAGAAATCTCTCCCTGTGGCGTGGCTGAATGGAGTGATGCGGGGCGCGAGAGTAGTCGCAGGGAAGCCTCTCCCGAGTGTTCGAAGGCCTCAGAGATACCCCGTCCCTTCTGGCCTGGAGCCTCGCCCAGTCTCGCCGTCCTCAGTGCCGTCCCCGACCACTCCCGGCCCTGACCTTGGCCCCCACCGGCTTCCCTGCGCCCTGCCCAGAGCTGCTTGTAGTCTGTGCAGATGCAGGCGCGTGGGGCCGCCTCCGCCGCCGGCCGGTCTTCCTCGGTTTCCTCAGCGCAGTCAGCAGCAGCTCCATTAATGGTTCACACCAAACGCTCGAAGACCTCCTTGCCCTCTCCTTACAGCCCCTGAGCAAGTGCTGCTGACCCTTTCCCGTCCGGTCCCCCTCCTCACAGCGCCACGACTGTCCATCCAGGCCACTGGCAGCTCCTGCCTGGACCGTGCGGGGGTCTCCCAGCAGCCGTCCCCCTTCTGTCCTTGCCTGGGCCGCCTTCGCACGGCAGTCAGTTATCTGCTAAAATGTGAAGTGAAATAAATCATTGCTCTCCCCCCCTCAACACCCTCCGCTCATGTCCCACCTCAGAGGGAGAGCCAAGGCCTCCAGTGGCCGGCGGGGGGTATGCAGGGGGCTCCGAGGCAGCACCGGTCTCTCTCCGAGCGTATGGTCGCACCTCCCGCCCCAGCTCCCCGTCCTGGTCCCCTTCCCCAGAGCACTCGGCGTCGTCTCACGGACCGTCTCTTGCTTATTTATTTTGCTGTCCGCCCATGCTCGAGTGTGTGCTCTCAAGGCCAGGACATTTTGTCTCCCCAGGAGTTAGGACAGTTCCTGTCACATAGTAGGGACTCAGTAACACTTATGGAACAAAAGTGTTACCGTGTTTAACTTACTCTGTCAAGGAAAAACACTAATCACTGAGGAAAGTGGTTTATGGAATTGGGAAGGCATTTGACAGGGCTTTCCACCAAAAAAAGACCCTGTGAGTCACGGCGTCATTGAGTTACTGCTTTGGAAATGGGAATTGGGACGAGTGAGCTGTTCTTTGTCTGGAGAAAATGTGATGGGAGAAATTGGTATTAGAAAATTATTGTTCCAGAGAAGGAATTTTGCTGCAAAATTTCCAGAGTAGTGAAATTTTGAAGTCTGCGAGGCTTCTAAAGACTAGTGGGAAGACTCCAGAGTGACAGGAGACAGTCCCCGGCTGGGGCGGGCAGCTGGCGGTCAGGGGCCTGATGGCCGATCCTTTCTTCTGCAGGCCCTGCCCAACGGAGCGCCAGCCTCAAAGCCCAGTACCCCTGCCCTCATTGAGACCAAAGAGCCCAATGGGGGCGCCCACACAACCAGGTCCACGGGGGAGGCGCCCGAAGAGCAAGAGGGCCAGGTATGTGCGGGACCCAGGACCAGATGTGGGCAGGGAAGAGCCTGGTGCTGAGCGTGAGGCAGCTGGCCGCCGGCGCAGCCCTGAGCACGCCTCTGCCACGCAGCCGTCTCGTCCGCTACACGGGGGCTGGGCGGGAAGGTGAGAATAGGTGCTCATCTCTGAGACCTTGTCCGGCTCGGACGTCCCCGGAGCTGCAGGTCTGAGGTCCATGAGGGCACCTGTGGAAAACCCTACAGGATCTGAGACTGCTCTGGAAGTGGCCTCAGGCTGGCTCACCTCTCTGGCCGGGTCCAGCTCCACAATCCCCACGTATCGACGGGGGATTTCGAGGAATTAACGTGCTTCCCCTCAGAGGACAGGCCATCCGGAGAGCGTCCCGGAGCTGTCCATGACAAGTGTCCTGAGAATGCTCCTGACAAAGGCAGATGCCATGGGGACGGGGTCTCGACCTCGTGTGACTGCGGGAGCTGCGTGAGGGAGGCCGGAGAGGCACCTCCGATGCCCTCAGCTCAGGTGCCAGAGAGCTCTTCAGAAGGCAGACAGGGTTTAAAGTTAATTGGGTTTTTCTCGAGCACGTTTGGTGACTTCTCCCTGTGGTGACTTTTTTTTCTTTATTTTATGCATACAAGCTGGGGTGCAGGCCAGAGGCTTGGGGCGGCGAGAGGGTTCACCAGAGACAGAGTGGGGAGCAGAACAGGCAGATCGAAGGAAATACACTGCTGAGGGGAGCAGCGGGCGAGGCAGGAAAGGTCTGCCGCGCCATGTGGGAATCTCCCCGGCCGGGCGTCGAACGCGCCTCGCTGCTGCCGACAGCTCCGCTCGCAGCGCTCAACCGCTGCGCCACCGGGGAGGCCCGTGGTGACTTTCTTGATCGAATGTGGAAATCAGACCTGATGGTCACTCTGGGACGCTGGTTTAGCGCGCCTGTAGCTGCCCCATCCCGACCGCGGCCGAGGCCACACTGCTCCAGGGTGTCCTGCCAGGACACGGGTTCGGAGCTGGGCGAGACCATCTTCGTCACTTCAGAGAGCAGAAATGGGGCTGGGGGAGATGGTGCATTTACATGGGGTCAGCGTGTCACCCGGGGGCGCACAGGCGCTGAGCCCAGGGTGCCCCTGCCTTTGCCCCTGATGTGTTCCTGAACCCAGGGCCGCCCCAGGCGCCGGAGCCAGTTCTCGTCCGGGTGACGGCTGTGTGGCCACCGGCTGGAGCTGGTGCCGTGGCTTTGTGCCTGGAATAAAAGTGGTTGTGGGCCCCAGCACCCCTCTCTCCCACTACTCCCCTCAGGTCTTCCTCCCCACAGAGCAGCAGGGGAGCGCTCCTTTAAGAGTTCCCTTCAGCCCTGGGATTGGGGGGCCAGAGTCCCTGGATGCTGATGTGCCCAGCTGCGTGACACGCCACCCCCGCGGCAGGAGGCGCCAGGGCCGTGCTGACCCAGCAGCGCTCCGACGCGCCCCTGGGGAGCATCAGTGGGTGACCGCCGGGAGCTCCCACGGGGGCCGTGACCCGGGGCCTGGGAGGCCGGTGGCCTCGGGGCCAGACCCAGGCAGGAAGGCGGCCTGTGCGAGCACCGGGAAGACGCTTCCCGAAATTGGTGTTTCACAGCCAAGCAGCCCTAGTGCGGCCTCGTTGGCTGCCTGTCACCCCCCAGCACCGTCTCTCCCCGACTCACCCCTGCCCCGCCAACAGGCAGACAACCCCTCCTTCCCAAACCCCCGCCGGAGGCTGCGCCTGCAGGACCTGGCCGACCGCGTCGTGGACGCCTCCGAGGACGAGCACGAGCTGAACCAGCTGCTCAACGAGGCCCTGCTGGAGCGCGAGTCCGCCCAGGTGTAAGTGGGCCCCGCCCTGGCTCCTCGGGCCCCTCCTGGGGTTCTCAAGTTGTCATCTTCACCAGGGCCCCTCGCTGACAGGCCCAGACAGAGGTGACATTTGTGTTTCACGGGGCTGGTTTCCACTGCAGAGTGAAGAAGAGAAACACCTTCCTCCTCTCCATGCGGTTCATGGACCCCGAGATGGAGACCCGCTACTCGGTGGAGAAGGAGAAGCAGAGCGGGGCCGCCTTCAGCTGCTCCTGTGTCGTCCTGCTGTGCACGGCCCTGGTGGAGACGCTCATCGACCCCTGGTGAGCGGGCGCGTGGGACCCAGGGGCTGCGGTGGCGGGAGGCCGTGCGCCCCCAGGCTGGGCCATCTTGTCCCTGTTTTTCGCCGTCCGCTGGGGACCAGGCCTCAGCAGCGCCAGGGCTGTGCCCTGAAACCCGTCCCTTCTTGCTGTCCTGGGTTCCAGAACAGCCCTAACGCCAAGTGGGCGTCACACCAGGGCTGAGGGAGATGAGGGAAGAGGAGTCCAGGGGGATGGAGACCGTGGCTGGGTGGGCCTCTCTAGTTCTAGAAAGAGACAGCGATGGGGCCCAACCCCAGTCGCCAAGGTCGGCCTGGCTTCCTCTCGGCTCATCTTAGACAAGACTGACTTCAGGGCTAGGAGACAGAACTCAGCAGCGGCCCGCCGGGGTGACGTGGGCTCTTGCCAACTGCTGAGGCCCCTGAGGAACGCCTGGCACCCCGTCTCCTTGAGGCTCAGCAGCCGCTCACTCCAGCGGGGGCTTCCCACTAGAACGGAGGGGTGCGGAGCCCTGCTCCACAGCCTGGGAAACTGTCGAGAGCCTCGGACTCAGCCCCGGGCCCCCAAGTCTGGACGCAGCTTCCTCGCCTGTGACGTGAGGCCGACGCCTGCCTGGCAACGCCGAGTGCGAGCCTTGGAGTCGCTTACTTCAGTCTTAGCAGACTGTCCGCTTCGTGCCCGAGCTCGGGGCCAGGGACAGAGCAGTGGACACAACGCAAGGAAGCCCCTCCCCGGGCCGGGAGGGAGCACAGGCCGGTAACCGTGGCCACGCAGGCACTCGCGTCCCGGTCAGCGGTCACAGCCGGAAGGGTCAGTTCCCAGGCCCTGCGCGCAGCAGGCAGCAGGCTGGGGCCTCTCGCCGCCTGAGCCGTTGGCAGGCCCCACTCCTTGTCACCTGGAACTCTCCGCGAACAGGCTTGTGCCTTGTCGCCGCCTCTGTATGCCCCTGACCTGTCACCCAGCCTCACTCGCCCTCTGCTGCCCCCCATTGCCTCTGTTACAGGCTAATGACAAACTATGTGACCTTCGTGGTGGGGGAGATTCTGCTGCTGATCCTGACAATCTGCTCGCTGGCCGCCATCTTTCCCCGGGTAAGAGGCGGTTCTCCCTTTGGCTCAGAAGCCCTTCGGAAGTGGGCGCCGCGCCCTGTGAGCGTGGGTCTTGACAGTTAGGCTGCCTGTGAAATCCTTGCCAATAGGCTGTCTTCAGCCTCTGCTCCCGGCCCCCTCCCCACACTCCACACCCTGCTCACAGCTCAGCCTGTGGTGCTGGGTGCTGGGACAGGAGCACATGTGCGCCAAGCAGCTGGGGCCCAGGGAGACAGGAACCGGCCGTCTCCGGGGCAGTGAACGGCCCCGACAGCGAAGGACCAGGAAGCCGGTCAGAAGCACCGACTTCCCTCTAGAAGCACTGGGGCGCTGTGCAGGGCTCTGATCAGAATGATGAGGGATAAACAGTGTCTGAGGAAAACTAATCCGGCGGGTGACTTGCCAGGTGACTTGGGAGGAGCTGACCCGGGGACGGCAGGAGCAGTGGCAGCCGGCCTTGAAAATCGCCCCAACCCCAACTCACCGCTCAGAGCTGGGGCGTGGGTTCCCGGGGTGGTCCTTGTGCTCTGCAAGCGGCGCCCCTACCTGGAAGCCAGTGTTTCACCCACACCGCAGGCCCAGGCAGTCGGTCCTTGGCATCTCTTCTCAGCCTGGCGGTTCTGGTTGAATCAGACGCACAGGGCCGCTTTCCAGGGGCCTGGGAGCATGGCGCAGCCAGGCAGGAGTCGCGTTTCCAGGAGAAAAGCCTGTCAGGCTCACGCCTCTTGGCGTTCATTCCTGCCAGGCCTTTCCTAAGAAACTCGTGGCCTTCTCAACTTGGATTGACCGCACCCGCTGGGCCAGGAACACCTGGGCCATGTTAGCCATCTTCATCCTGGTTATGGCGAATGTCGTGGACATGGTGAGTTTCAGCCGCTCGGGAGAAAGGTGCTTTCTTGGGGAGCAGGGACAGCAGCAGACAGCTCTGGCCTGTTGGTTCCAAGCCGCTAGACATTTACTGAGCACCGAGCTGTCCACTGTCACTCACATAGCTCCCTCTAATTTTGGTAGTGCTCTACACGTGCCCTGAAAGGTGAAACTTTTCTCAAATACGACGTTACGTGACTGACACACAAGCACAGGAGACCGCGCGGCGGCGGCGGCCCCTGCAGCGGTGTAGATGTGGAAGCTCTGGGGCTTCTGCTCAGTCCAACTGGAGTGGAGTTGGGAGCTCCAGGCCCCAGGGGTGCGCGGTGGCCACAGCGCAGGAGGAAAAGCCTTCGGCTCCTCCCACGTCAGGACAGACCTGGCGCCTGGTGTCCAGGTCCGGGGACCACTGCTCTGCAGGGCAGGACACCCGGAGACCTCGTCACCGGCTGGAGGTGAAAGACTAGGGAGGTGTGAATGCTTTTCACATGCCGGGATGACACACTGAGGATGTCCCCAGAGCCAGACAAGTCCCACTGGGTGACTCAGTTTCTGGAGGCACTTTCCATGGACTGCCTGGCAATGGGGGAGTCACCAGACTCCAGAAACGCCAGAGCTGAGACTGGCCGCCGCTGCAGCCCGGCAGGAGCAACAGTGGAACGTGGGCGAGGGCACGTGGGATCTGGAGTCTAAAGACTGAACTCCGGCTCCAGCCCCACTGCTGGGCAGCTGCTCTTGGGGCACGGCCAGCCTCTCCCACCGCAGCAGCAATACCGAGGCCACTCAGAACCCCCGAGCGTCAGAGACGGGCAGCTTAGCGGGCGCCGCTCACTGCCGTATCTCTGTGCCTTGGTCAATGTTCCCAGCTTCCTCGGGGGGTCTGTGGGGCGTGACAGCGGGTGTCCCCTGCACGACAGTCCTGACCGGGGTCTGCTTGCACCTGTGTCTGGCCTGCAGCTGTCCTGTCTCCAGTACTACACGGGACCCAGCAACGTGACCGCGGTGATGGAGACAGAGGACGGCTGCATGGAGAACCCCAAGTACTACAGCTACGTGGCCGTGCTGGCCCTCATCGCCACCGTCATGCTGGTGCAGGTCAGCCACATGGTGAAGCTCGCGCTCATGCTGCTCGTCTCCGGGGCCGTGGCCGCCGTCAACATCTGCGCCTGGCGCCCCGTCTTCGATGAATACGACCACAAGCGTTTCCAGGGGCACGAGTAAGAGGAAGCCTGTTGGGGGATCTGTGTTGTCTCCTTCCTGCCAGCCTGCAGGTCCCCATTTCAGGGGTCACAGGCCTGCATTCAAGGGGCTGTCTCAAGGTCTCACCAAAGGTGTATATGGGACACGGGGCCCGTGGCTTTTCAGACACGCCACCGGTTGGCCGCGGCCCTGGGGTGGATCCTCCGCGAGTGGAAGATCGGGGCTACCCCTGGGTTGTCTGGGCACCAGCCTCTGTGCGCACAGGCCTGAGCGTTGGATTATTTGCCCAACAGCTTCCCTATGGTCGCCTTAGAGAAGATGCAGATACTCTCCAGCCCCGGGCTCAACGGCACTGACAGGTAAGGGAGACTCCCCCCATGGCGCGGGCTGCACCCTTCTGGGCACAGGCTGGAGCCCCCGATCTTAACTGTCTGAAAGCACACGACGTGGCCGTTCCGGTGACCCCCGTTTCCACGGGAAGGCTGAAGCTGGGCGTACTGATGCTAGCCTGGCCTGGCCGTCCTCAGCCAGAGTGAAGCTTGGAGAGCAGCAGTGTGGTTCACAGGGTGGAGCAGAGGAGGAGTGGGTGCTGAGGGAAGGAACAGCCAAGTGGATGGCAACTGCCTTTAACTGGCTGGTAGGCCAAAGGATGCTGCGTGGGGTGCTATGCTATGGGAGTCTCACGCGGCTGCAGTGAGTCTCCGGGCAGCAAGCAGGCTGGTTCTCCAGTTTCCTCTGATACTGGACTAGAAGTTCCCCAAGGTCCCTTCTAGCACTAAAGTTTCAGTGACTAGATAATTACCTCACAGAAGATGGCTGAGTGGAAGACTCGAATAGGCCCCATCAGAAAAGAACGGACTGAAAAAGGCTACTAATAAAAGAAAGGCATTCAAGTAACCAAGGAAATGCAAGTTAAGACCAGAGTCAGACCTTATACAGAGTCAGACCTTATACGTCTACTAGCTGGAAAGAACTAGGAAGCCTGACAGCAAATCCACTGGTAACCCCAAGTCCTGATGAAAGTTGGTGCTACCCCTTTTTGAAAAATATTTGTACTTTAGTAAAGCAAAACATTGATCTATGACCCAGCAATTCTACTCCGCACACCTTACAGAAATTCACACACCCATGTTCAAGAATGTTCCGTCATGCTGTCTTTAATAGCCACACCAACATACATCCAAAGCAAATGGTGTCAGCAGTGAGTGGGCATACAGCCGCGGTCCCGCCACACTGCGGCTGCTCCGCCGAGACAGTGGATGAGAGCTGGGAGCCCGGGCCGCCTGAGACGGCAGCCTCTCCTCCACGTGGCGGCGGCTCTGCGGCGGGCAGCCAGGTGACACAGGGTCGCTAACCCTGCGGAGTTCAGTGGAGGACAAGTGCCAGCAGGAGGGCCCAGGCTTGCCTGGCCCTTAAGAGCGGCGCCTGGGAAGGTGTGGCAGCCTCACTGCCCAGTGCGTCTGGGCGAGATGCGAAGGCGCCCACCCGACAGTGGTCTGGGGGACGAGGCTCCCTCCCGCGCGGGGGCCTGGGTGCTCCTCCAGCTCAGCTGCGCTCCGCCCTGCAGGCTGCCCCTGGTGCCTTCCAAGTACTCGATGACGGTGATGATCTTCATCATGATGCTGAGCTTCTACTATTTTGCCCGCCACGTGAGTACCCGCACTCTCCTGCCCTCTTTTGCTCACACCTGTCAGGGCCTCCTGGGCAGCAGTTGCAGCTCTAAAAACCCAAATCCCTAAGGAATGCCAGCTGCCTTCACACAACACGGCGTGTGACGCTGGGCAAACCACCACCATGTCCGTTTGCTGGCTGCCCCCTCACTAATTCAAGAAAAACTGTTCTTTACCTCTTCTGACCCCCGCCAAGATGCTGAAAACATGGGGGGAAGGGCACAGCCTGTGTAAAATCCTTTCCCCAGGCTAGTCGCTCCTGGACTTTCACTCACCCAGAGCCAGACGACAGAGGAAGAGGAGCTGACTAAGTTTTTGGGAACGGAGGGAGGAAGGAGGGGCCGTAGCTGTACAAGGAACCGACTGCTCCCTGTTAGCGCCAGTGCCACCCAGTGGTCTGCCAGGGGAAGTACAGCTTTCCCAAGCCACTTGCCAAATGAAGCCTGCTGCAAACAGGGACTCCTTCCGGAGCTAGGAGCACCCCACTACCACCACCACCCACAAGACAAACTGGTAGCTAAAATCCGGTTCCCTGGAGGCCCCATGAAGGCAGAAGGCCTCTTGGGTCCCCACTGTGACCACAGGGCCTGGGTCATCCATTGCAGGTCCTGCATGGAGCAGTCTTTATTTTTCCACTTCAAGTTCCCACTTTTCGTCTTTCCATCAAACGGTCAGTTTAGCACACACACACCTTGCCTGTCTGTGTCTGTAGGTGGAAAAACTGGCGAGGACACTGTTCTTGTGGAAAATTGAGGTCCACGACCAGAAGGAACGTGTCTATGAAATGCGACGCTGGAATGAGGCCTTGGTCACCAACATGCTGCCTGAGCACGTGGCCCGCCACTTCCTGGGGTCCAAGAAGAGAGACGAGGTGAGGGGGGCCTTGTGCTGTGGCCCGGAGCCATGAAACTGCGTGGCTTCCTCTGCTCTTGCTGCTGGGGGCCCCCGCCACAGCCTTCTCAGGACATGTCTTTGGGGCCAGGCAGGGCTGGAGCTGACCAGCAACTGCAGCAGCAGATTTTTCCAGGCTTTTCAGTAAAGGGACTGGCACAGCTCTCTCCGCAGGGCCCCACTGCTGAGGATGAGGCCTTGGTAGGGTCATTCTGTTACCTGTGGTCTGAAACAATGGCTCCGCCACCTCACCCCCAGCTCCCGCCACCCATGCTCATAGCGGGGCTCTTACAGATGCGAGGGACGTTTTTGTATTTCTGCAAAGTTGTGATGAGCTACTTTCTAATAATCCAAAGTTAGTCACCTGGAAGGGTGCAGCCATGAGGCCAAGCGCACATATCACGTGGGGAGACCATTCCCAGCACGTGTGCGCTCGCTCACTGCGCATGGGGTGCCTTTCTAGGAGCTCTACAGCCAGTCTTACGACGAGATCGGAGTCATGTTCGCCTCCCTGCCCAACTTCGCCGACTTCTACACCGAAGAGAGCATCAACAACGGTGGCATCGAGTGCCTGCGCTTCCTCAATGAGATCATCTCGGATTTTGACTCTGTGAGTGCCCCGTCAGCCCCCTCCCCGACCCCCGCCACAACACCAGTTTATTCCCAGTCACAGCCCTTAACAGTTTCTAGGAGTCAAAGGGAAGGTGGAGTTCCCATACCTGCCATCATTTCTCTAAGCCCTTCCCCAAGTGGTAGTGGAGGATATGCGGTGAAAAGTTTAGGAAATCACCTGTAAGTTCTTAGAATGAGGATTGGCAAAAAAACGAGATCTTTAGCCCGATTCCTGATATCCTCATATGCAGTAAGCCTTTACTAGGTCACCTGCATAGCCAGGGAAAATGCTTTTATGTACGTGCTCAACTGCCACCGGGGATTGGCAATTTTAAGATTACAGTAGTGAAGTCTCAGAAAATCAAGTAGTTTGTCCAGGATCATGTAGATAAATGCCGAAAAAAGCTTTTGTAAGAAAGCACCTCTTGGGGCCTCCCTTGGTGGCACAACACGTTAAGTCTCAGCACTATGAAGCTATCCAGAGTCACTGCAGCATGAGTTGGATCCTGGCCAGGGAGCTTCCCACATGGCGCAGCAGACCTCTCCTGCCTCACCCGCTGCTCCCCCCAGCAGTTTATTTCAGTCAATCCTTCTGTTCTGCTCCCTACTCTGTCTCCTCTGTCTCTGGTGAATCCTCTCACAACCCACACCTCTGGCCTACACCCTAGTTCTTGTATGCATAAATAAATCTTATTAAAAAAAGAGAAAGCACCTCTTGGCTGGCCTGTGGGGTCACTATACACAGCCAAACCTGTCCTTTAGTGGCTCACTCATCTCCCGAGCCTACTGACAACTCTCTCTCCCTAACACTCAGCTCCTGGACAACCCCAAATTCCGAGTCATCACCAAGATCAAAACCATCGGCAGTACCTACATGGCAGCTTCTGGAGTCACCCCAGATGTCAACACCAATGGCTTTACCAGCTCCAGCAAGGTAGCTTGACGCCTTAAAGGCTAGTGGTGATGGGGCTGCTTCCTGAGACAAGAGAACTGGAGCACATGGGAAGTGAGCAGTTGCCCAAGTAGCTGACATTAAGTCATTATGATTGCGCAGCAGCCGTGAAATATAAAATTGGCTTCACATGGAAAAACAGCAGAACACATGCACACCCCCTTACTGTTCCTGCTGCCAGGGACCCCTCTGGACACACAGGCAGGAGACCCTTTGTCTAAGTGGCCGTGCCCCTTAGTGTTCCGTGCTTTAAGAACTGGGGGGCAGAAACCATCTCCGAAACTATGTAACGATGACAAGCTGGGCTGGGCAAGTGGCTCTGTGAGGAAAGGGGAGGCTTCAGAGCTCACCACTGTGACCAGCCTGTCACACCTACAGAGCCAGATCTGCTTAGCTACCAGACGAGAGCTGTGGGGACCCTGGTCCCCAGTACCGTCTACAACTGAAGTGAAACATGTCTAACATAATCTAGTTGAGGAATCAAAATAAGGACAATTATTCCAAATGTAAAGAGCAGGTCAGACAAGGGGATGACAAAATGACCTGTGATCAGCTACCGGGAGGACAGGGAGCAACTGGGCTGCTGCCTGCCCTGGACCTAGAGGGCCCAGTGCACTCTGTCACATGACAAGTCGGAGCAAGCAGCCACTGGCTCCTCTGCGGGGCGAGAGGCTCTCCGCCCTCAGCACAGGGAATCATGTCCCACAGCGTGACGGGAAGGGAGGCGGGCAGGCCGCGGCTACGGGTCGCACTGGTCCCTGAGCTTCCTCTGCTCCCGCGCAGGAGGAGAAGTCAGACAAGGAGCGCTGGCAGCACCTGGCGGACCTGGCCGACTTCGCGCTGGCCATGAAGGACACGCTGACGAACATCAACAACCAGTCCTTCAACAACTTCATGCTGCGCATAGGTAAGGGCTCGAGGCCCGCCTCACCCCGACGTGCCCCCGTGGCACAGCAGCAAGGACGAGAGGCTTAGAGAGACCTGAGGCACTTAGGGTGTGGGTTACACACACAGCTGGAAGGGATCCTACGGGGGAAATGGCCCCCAACCCCACCCCATCTGCAACGACAGCCTCCCTCCCTCCCTCCCACCCATCCATCCATCCATCCGGGAATTAGTTCGTGGTCGACCTGTCTAAGGAAACTTCTATGCCTGCTCAGGGCTTTGCTCACCTCAGTCCAGCCTGCTAGGCGTTAGTATCACCTGCTGCCCTGCTACTGGGAATCGGGTTTCCCTCCCGGGTGAGGTCACTCGAAACGTCAAGTACCAGGTAGGTGGTAAAACCTGGCAGCTTCCATAGTGAGTAAACTGTTTTTAAAGCACCGGGAAAGGACGGGGAAAGACATCAGACTTCTGCCGTCCAGTAAGTTCAGAGAGCTTCAGGGCTAGGACACGCACGTAGCTGCAGGGGCCAGCTGACGAAGGCTCCGAGAGAGGACAAGCTTAGTGTGCGGCCGTGCTGAATCACATGCCTCTACCCCAGGCATGAACAAAGGAGGGGTACTGGCCGGTGTCATCGGAGCCCGGAAACCGCACTATGACATCTGGGGCAACACCGTCAATGTGGCCAGCAGGATGGAGTCCACCGGGGTCATGGGCAACATTCAGGTACGGCCACAGACCCGGAGGGCAGGAAGAGGCCGGAAGTGTTCTGCTGTGAGGTTAAGGGCAGGAGGGGACCGAGGTGCCTCAGAGGGGAAAAAACACTTCAACCCTGTTTACAGAATTTAGGTTTAAATTCTAAGAAAATCTGCCTTTTGGTATGAACTTTCTAACACGCTATTCCTACAGCTATTTCCCCCTCAGCCTCTCTGAGCTGAGGAAAACAACAAAGGGAACAGAACAGGTAGTAAAATTCCACATTAGTGCTGCTACACTGGCCTGAGTGGCTGTCTCCTAGGAGAGGGGCACCAAGACCGCCCCGCCCCGTGTTCCGTGGCTCCCACCCCGTGCCCATGTGCGTGGCGGGAAGGGAACTTCACCTTGGGAGGTCTGGAGTATGGGCCCTGTGGATCAGGTGTGGGTACCAGTCGGTCCCCTCAGTCTAGCCTCTGTCTCTGACCCCAATCTCTTGTGCTGGTCTCCCTTTACAGGTTGTGGAAGAAACACAAGTCATTCTCCGAGAGTACGGCTTCCGCTTTGTGAGGCGAGGGCCCATCTTTGTGAAAGGGAAGGGGGAGCTACTGACCTTTTTCTTGAAGGGGCGTGACAAGCCAGCTGCCTTCCCGAACGGCTCCTCGGTTACACTGCCCCACCAGGTGGTAGACAACTCCTGAACGGCCTCTCACCCGGTGATAATCCACACGGGAAGGGAATTTACTTTTTGGAACTGAAGAAAGGCCTTGGGAGAGGACAAATTACCAAGTAACTGCTGAAGTGCACACTCAATATAGACTTTAGGTTTAACAGTCTCCTCAAGCCTTCATTTGTTTATGGCTATGTGAGCTCTGAGGTGGCCATACTATCCTCAGAATGCCTGTAGCTTCCCCAGAGAGTAGGGGTTGTAGGCATAGCACTGGAACTGAACCATGGAGTCCTAGTTCCGACCTGCCCTTCTGCCCCCGAGAGGCCACGGCCACTGTGAGCAGGAGTGCAGCAGTGGTGCCACAGAGCTGCGCTGGCGCTGGGAGCACAGGTGGGAGTCGCTGCTTAACACGAGGGCTTGGCAGAGGGCCGGCTGCGGCCCAAAGCAGCACTTGACATTCCGCAGAGTCAGCCTGCAGACCCTGTCGTCTCCATCTGGCCTGAGTTAGGTGAAATGACCCGTGTCCTGATGTTCCTGATAATCTTGAAAGGTTCTTCTGGAACCCCTGTCACCTTAGTCACGAGAGCAGAAAGTGCAATATTTCCTTTTATCTGATGGGAGGAGGGAGGGGGATCTATTTCTGAAAGAAAAATATATAAACAGATCTTCTACATTTATATTTTTAACTTTCTGTTAAAAAAAACTTTTCCAATATTGCCTTGCCTTTTGAGCTCTTGCTACAGTCGCCTTTGCTACTGCTTTAAAAGAGAATTTACAGGTATTGTAAAGAGTAAGACTTTTATTAAAAGCTTTATTCAACTTGAAAGTGATCAATGTGAAAATTCTGTTAGACACTTCCCAGATGAGAAGTGTATTAAGTGCTCTACTAACTCCCACCACATGGCTGGAAGGCAAGAGCTTGATCTGAACTGGCCTGACCATCCTGTGCTCTTCCTGGGGTGAGCTAGAGCTCCTCGTAGGTAGCCATTTCCTGGTCATCTGGTCTAAGTAGTAACCGTCTTAGAGTGAGGGTGACAGGAAACGAAATGGCAGGACCTGGCCGGGCACAGGTGTTCACATCTGCGCAATGGACCTACGTGCACTCCCATTTGCCAAGAACAGGAAGTCCCAGGGACCCGGGGCCACCAGGAGACTGCACACTAATCAACTAGGAGGGGGGAAGACACAAGCACAGCCAAGACCTAGAGTGGCAGGAGGGAAGCGGCAGAAGAGAGTCAACTCCCCTTTGCAACAACCAAGGTATGAGCAGATTTTTGAACATGTTGTCATAGCTGTCTTAAGATACACAGAACCCTATTTTACTGATAATACTTTCTCACATTATAGTCCCTATAAAGCAGTGACTTGGAATACACTGCTCCAAATCAAAGGCTAAACATTCCCTTAACTATAGGATCCACCTCATAAGACATACCTAGCCTGTTCTAAAAACTTCCATTTCAAAAGCCTCAAAAAGGAAAATGAGCAGAATTATGTACAGCTTCCATAAAAGCTATTTTGTTGAATGGTACACCTTCCCTCTTTCAAAGAACATCTTTTTCTGCCCCACAAACCTGATTTTTAATGAAAACATACAATCGAGCCACTACCTACGAAGAACAGATGACCTTAAGCATGTCTAACAAGTAAGCCATCAATGGAAAACTGTTCAAATACATGTCTATGACTCAAAGGTGTCCCCTAGCCTGCTACCGAGGGTGTGCAGTCTCCTGCTGGGACGGCCCCAGGGATTGGCCTGTGTGGAGTCCTGATTAACTCACGTCCGACATGTTCCCACTGGAGGTATTTTAGGAGACCAGGCTCGTATCCAACCTTTCTCCTTTTCTTGCAAATGCTGTAAACACTTGATGCAGGGGTTGCACCGAGAACAGATTTTCATGGGCTGCTCGCTGCTCTTCCCATGAGGTGGGTAAGGCGTCCATCCCTAAAAAAGAAAGATTCTATCAATCTCTCAGTGTAACTGAGGGAATCAGAATCTGGATTTCTGATATTCTGAACCCATGTAAACCTTTTTTTTTCCGGGGTGGAGGGGGTGGGTTGGCGCTAACTCATGTAATTTTGAGACAGGAAATTTGTTAATACTCTGCCTAGAAAAATCTAAAATTTATGGTATGAAAACTACGGCAGTTTCAAAACATCTGCTTCCTAAAATTATTTTACCTTATTATATTATTATTGCCCATGTAACTATGCCCATAGTCACATCACTATGGTACACTTAACTGAAACAAAATCACAAAAATGTCTCAGCTGCCCTGGAAAATTCCCATTTAGAGAATAGTCTCTAGAGAGCTAAGTGTATACTGACTTGTCCCATCTATTAGTTTCACAGTGAAATGAGTCTTCCGGTGCTCTCACCACAAGCAGCCCTGTGAGTCAGTCTCATTAGCTAGCTCTCTTCTGAGGGGTCTCCAATGAAAACATAAGCTGAAAGAACATTGGCAGTCAGATGGAAAAGGGTAGGGAAAACTAGGACAATCATATTTACTACCCACAAAGAGGAGAGGAAAAATAGGTAGTATTTTACTATCTCAGTAAATGTAGAGAGAAGAAAAGGTCTCAAGAGGTCCAATTACTGCTGGCTACCTATTTTACCCTGTTTTGTTCACAAAGAACAACCCAGAGCATATTCTAATTTCTCCACTGAGGCAACCTTCCTCTTACCTTGATACGTAATGCTGACATCAGTTGGAAGGGTTATTGTAAGGTCCCTGTACAGCAATCTTGCACAAAATGGGAAGGAGTGACTCTTCGATTCCACTTTGTAAGTAAACACCAGCAAATTACACAGTGAGTTTCTCTGCAAGGGTCCAGCCAGAAAGGCTGCAAAATCACTCTAGTGAGGGAGGGATCAAAAAGACAAAGCATACAACACATTTCAGATATTTCTACTAAAGCCGGGGCCCAGGGCCTCCCTCGTGGTGCAGGGGTTCAAGTCTCAGCGCTATCAAGCTATCTTTAGCCACTGCGCCATGAGATCGATCCCCTGCCAGGGAGCTAACCCACATGTTGCAGCAGCAGACCTCTCTGTCTCGCCTTTTGCTCCCCTCAGCAGTGTATTTCAGTAGGTATGCCTGTCCCGCTTCCCATTCTGTCTCTGGTGAATCTTCTCAACCCCTCACCTCTGGCCTAGACCCCAGTTCTTGTATGCATAAATAAATAAATCTTAAAAAAAAAAAAAAAAACTGGGGCCCATTAACCAATTTTCAGAGAAAGCCCCCCAAAAAGGGACTAAAGTCAGTGGCAACCTAGAAAGGGACTAAGTAAATGGTCAGGGGTTGGTATAGGGAGATGCTGTTGTTGCCAAAATTCTTGCTGACATCATACATATGGTTAAAATGCTTCAGGTCTGAATTCTCATTATCAACCAGGAGCTTCAGATGCACAAAAGGGGAAATGCTAAGTGACTCTTAAGTCACTTTCCCCTATTTGCATGCATTTCCTGTCCATTTCCCAACCCAGCCTAAGAAGGCAGGTCAGAGTTTAGCCCAAGATGAATAGTATTCCTCTGTGGCCTTCAGCACATTCTGGGTACTCTACAGATCTCTGCTGAATGGAAAAGGGCACTGTACGCTGCCATATGAGAAAAAAGGATCAAGTATAAAAGCCTGAGGACCACTGTTTGGGAGTGGATAAGCCCTTAGCCAATACCCATGGTTCAACAGCATCCAGAGCTTTTAAAAGGGGATGGAAAAGGGGTGGAAAATTGTTTGCATATGATTTAGAAGAACAACGAGCAAACTAATGGCAAAGAGTTATGAAACATTTTAAAATACAGAAGAAAACTTATCTCCCCTTTTCAAGACTAACCGGGGCCCTTAAGATGCCAGGTAAGATGCCAAACATACCTGAAGTCGATCTGCCTGGTACTTCCTTCCAGAGTAAGCATTTAGGTATTCGGAGAGGCTGAACAGAAAGTGCTGAATACTAGTCTGCAAGTATTTTGCTGACAATTCCTCTAAGGGAATAAAGACTGGAACTGAATGGCGATGTATCCGAAGTGGCTTCTGTACGACAAGGTCCACAAAATAGGAGCCCAGAAGGTTCCCCTGAAAAGAGGTGTTGATACAGACACAGACTCCTCGGCTGGTCGGCTTCCCGCTGAGCCCTGAAGCAAACGAGAGCGGGCCCCTCAACAGGCAGCAGGCAAAACGGTCATTGCATTCATCACTGTATTCACTTTATTCACTGTATTCACTTCAACAGCACGTGCTAACTAAAATGTATGTTCGGCAAATACCGCCAAACTTTCTCTCATTAACTCTGGCTCACTTTATGTTTGAACTGTTCAAACAATGAAAGAATGGTGGAAAAAATATCAAATTATTGAGGAATAAGATCTTGAAGTTTTCGATTTACCTATCATTTATTTTCTGGGGTATCAAATAATTTATGATAGTCTTTCCACAATCCTCTTGTGACAAACAATAGGGAAAATAAATCCTAAATTTAATGGTGAACAAAAACCCGAGGGTTTAAACTTATCGGATCAATGGCATAAACCCAGCCAGCAATGAAAGAAATTCTACTACAGGGTCTGGCACATACTGAAATAGCCAAAACAAACTGCTGAAGCTAGTCACCAATCTTCTGCATAAAGAGGCCAATCTTACAGGCCTGTATATGCCAACAAATAGCACGCCAACCTGTGTGTGTGTGAGGAGAAAGGGAAAAATCAGTACTCATGGCCTAAGTCCAGGACTAATAACATACCTAGCAAACTAACTCAACGGAGACAAACGACCAGGCTGAAACAGGTCAAACACAATCATACCTGTAAAATGATATGCCTGCAGAATGGCCTTCACATTTTCCCGTTTTCTTTCCAGAATTTCTTGCTCCGTGATCGCCAGTGTTTGGTTGGGGTCTATGCTGGCAGTAGATGCTTGAACCTGCAAGACATGAACAAATCAAATGGTACAAGGGGCATAATACAAAGCCTTTGCTCTTGCTTAACTGGTAAAAAGCAATTCTGGAACAAATCAAGAAATACCAAAGTGAGCAGTGAGTGGGTGCTGTGAATTCACTGTAAAGGAGGAATCCGGTAGTTTACAGAGCTGGGAGTCGGAAGCAGGAGTTGTGATGGCCTGAAGAACAATTAGAATTTGGTGGAAAAAGAAAATATTGTGAGAGAAGACAAAAAGGCGTGAGGAAAGTCTCCAATGAGCACAGGGCGAGTGAAACAGCTGTAAAGGGAGCAGACTCGGAAAAGACAGTTGGAGCCACACCGCAGGCTTTCAAGTATAGGGATGAGGAACACTGACTGAAGACGTACAGCTCTGATAGCAAACTAACTTCCCCTCTGAGAACCATGTAAGCTGGATGAAATGCCAAAATTACGAAAGCCAAAACACAGGCAAACTAGTAGAACCTGGCCTGAAGGCATCACAGAGCAACCACAACAGCCAGACTGAAGAGTAAAGGGAAACACACTGAACTCGGGGGGCCTTTCCTCTGCAACTCTCCCTCAGAGGATGTGCTGATTCGGATCACACGGCAAGTCAGCCCAGTGGAAAGCTGCAGGCTCGGTTTTGCACTAGTCTCACTTTGCCGGGCAGACAAAACTTGGGAGATCTAGGAGTACTACCAGGAGCACCTTTCCACCATCAGGATCCCCCAGAAAAGCGAATCCAACAATCTGCATCACAACTTTGGACTTGGCAATAAGTTCTTGGATATGACACCAAAAGCACAAGCAACAGAAGCAAAAATAGACAAAAGGGACTATATGAAACTTCCAGAAACTTTTGTGCATCAAAGGACATAATCAATAGAGTATTAGCAAATATCAGCAAATCTGACTCAACAATATAAAAGGATAATATATCAAACCAAGCTAAGTTTAGTCTAAGACTATAAGCTATTAATCACTCCAACAGCAATCAATGACACCACTATCACTACATTAATAAAGGAAAATTAAACAAACATCTTAATACATGTAGTAAAAACCTCTGATAATATCCACTACCTGAGCACAATTAAAAATCTCAGCAAACTAAAAACACAAGAGCATTTCCTTACTCAGATAAGAGCACAACAGCTCCCCCATATCTGAGGGGGATATGTTCCAAGACCCACTCACTGAATGCCTGAAACCCAGATAGCACAAACTCTATGCATACTATTTTTCTCATTTTACATACATACCTATGATAAAGTTTAATTTGCAATTAGGCACAATAAAGAATTACAAAGACAGAATTAAGTCTCAGCACTACGAATCTATCCAGAGTCACTACAGCACACGTTCCATCCCCATCCCCGGCCAGGGAGCTTCCCACATGGTGCAGCAGACCTCTCCTGCCTCGCCCGCTGCTCCCCTCCGCAGTGTACTTCAGTAGATCTGCCTGTTCTGCTCCCCACTCTGTCTCTGGTGAATCCTCTCACCACCCCACACCTCTGGCCTACACACCAGCTCTTGTATGCATAAATAAAATCTTAAAAAAAAAAAAAAAAGAAATAAGAGTGGTAGACATAAAGTCAAATTCCTGAATCAAAATTCATGAAAAGGAAAACACGCTTTCTATTACAAGTTGCCATAAAAGAGTGAAAAGGCAAGTAACAGTCTAAGAGATTTGCATTGTACAAACCCAACTAAGAACTCATATCCAGAATATGTAAAGAATTCTACCAATTTAGTGACAACCCAATAAAATTTTTACAAGTATTAAAAAACACACTTCACAACAGATTTTCAGGTAGCCAGTATAGCTACTTAACATCATTAGTTACTAGGCAAATGAAAATTAACCCACAATGACATATTCCCACCAGAAGGACAAACTTTTTAAAACAGCAATTATCAATTATTAGTAAAGATGCAGAACAATGGAAATTTTACACACTGTTGCTGGGAATGTAAAATTAGCACAATCACGTTCAAAAACTGGTAGTTTTTGAAAGATGATAAACATACCAAGTGACCCAGCAATTCTAGGTCTATACCCAACAAAAAAGTGTATATTTTAGCTTGGGAGAATCCAAAATCCTAGAAAAATATTCACCACTTCTTAGCTGATGATGAAAGAATTGGGCCAGCACAGGGAAGCCTTAGGACTTGCTTAACAGATAAATGCACTCATAAACCTCATACTTTCTCCCAACTTTTACAACTTAATGTAACTACTACGGCATTAATTATTGCTGTAATAAAATGAGAACTGAAATGAGTATCCACATTATTTTGGGAGAAAAAAAGAAAAATACATGGTTTTTCATCAAAACACAGAACAACAATATTCATAGCAGCATTACTCTTAAAAGGCCCCAAGTGAAACCACCCAATTAACCCAAATGTCACCAACAGTTCAATAGGGAAATAAACTGTGGAATACTCATATGATGACATTACTCTATGGCAATAAAAAAGAATGACCACCCAAATGCACTGAGAAGAATGTATCTCAGAGATAACATTCAGCAAAAGCCAGCCCCAAGTATATACTTATTCATAAAATTCAAAAACAAGTGGAACCAACATATATGGTGAAAATCACAGCAGTGGTTATCCTGAGGGAAACGAATAGGAGACTACAGGCGGGAGGCTCCTGGGACACTAGTGATACTTTATGCTCTGTAATCTGTGTGGTAGTTCCCAGGCTGTGTGTTCACTTTGAAAAGGGTACTTCAGACTTTTGCGGATTTTTTTTGTTTGTTTACTGTAAATAAAAAAAGCTAAGGGAGGGAAGGAGAGTGGAAAGGAAGAAAATAAGAAAGGGAAGGAAGACACAAAAAAGAAGGCTGACCTTATTCCGTGGACATATTGAAAGTTTTTGACCGAGAAAAGTATGCAGAATTTTCTGAAGCATTTACTTGGCTGTGCAGGATTTATTGGAGAAGCAGAAATACTTCTGCTAGAATCTTGGTATCCAAATCCCCTGATATTTATGACATATGTGGCTAATACTTGAGCCATGAAAATGGGGGGGGGGAACAAAGACAATCTAAAGAAAATTTAATGAGTCTTTCTGACTGGACTTGGGCTAGAGAGAAAGCGGAAAAGAGGGAAGAGTTAAAGTGTTTACTGTGAGGTTTCCAGTGTGGGCAACAGGTGGTGCAAATGACAACAGTACCAATGACTTAAGTCAGACCGAGACTGAGTTAACAGGTTCACATGCACGAGGGCAGGTTAAGAAGAACTCACGTGGCTCACCGGTAATGCCTGACAATTGTTAGCTGCTGTTGCTATTAGCTGAGCCTTTACAGGTGTGATCATAGGGACTGAAACTGATTCTGAAGAGCACAGGTAGAATCATGTTATAAAACTTGCTAATTTCCTTATCATCTTCATTCCTTATACTCTAAGAAAGCCCGCCAGCAACAGCGTTCTACTCACTCTGGCTTGTCGCTGCTTCACTTCAGCCTTCAGTTTATCTCGAAGATGTCTCAATTTATGAATCTTTGTTGCAAGAGCATTTTCTGCTTCCTGCTCTTCCAATTTTTTACGGGATCTGTTCACTTGTGCCTCTAGTCTCTCCAAGTGAGCTAAAACACCTATGGAAAAGTAAAAAGGAAATTTCATTAGGAAGCCAAAAATATTGAACTCTGGCAACAGGAAGCACTTAAGAACAGAAGTGGCCCCTTTTTTTCATAACTTTGTGGCCAGCTAAAATGTTAGACATTGGCTATGATTTACAAAACCAGAGAAGCTGACACTGAGTTCAATTATCAGCAACCAATTTGGTTGAACGATAATGTATTAAGCAGTCCCTGGTCAGAACACTATCCAAAAAGCACATTATCTTAATATGGCTCATCTGAGTTATTCATGCTAGTAGACTCACAGAAAAAAGGGGTCACCAAATTCACTGACTCTCTAAAATCGTCTTAATTGGATTTGCTGCATACTTTCCCAAAGTGCTAATGCATAACTCGTTGGATTGGGACATCAGGTTTGACTAAGTACTTTGAAGCTCTGAAAAATATTAGCAGCACAAGACTATAAAGATACACACTAAAAGTGGTATTAATACTGGGAAAGGAAAAGAACCTCACCATTCAAGAGAAACACAGACGGCAACCTCAGTTCCCAAGAGAATGACTAAAGATTAATATCAAAAAAGGTCATATTTTCACAATGCTAATTGACTCTAAGAGTAGAGCATTTGCTAAGTATTTCCTACATTAAGACACTTGTGCTAGCTGCTTTACTTGCAAAAAAAGTGACAGAATAACACATTCAGTGAATATTTCCTATACATGATACGTACGCTAAGTACTTCACCTGTAAAGCATGAAAACAATTACCTGCTTGTCTAATCTCCACAACCAATAGCACAACACTACTATTCACTTCTGTCTTCCAGATGAAGAAAATGAAGCTGAAGAAGGTAAAATAACTTGCTTAAGGATAGACTATAATGGCAGAACCAGGACTCAAGTCCCATCTAAATAAAACCAAAGTCAGTGCCTGGGACTGCCCCCTCCACAGGAGCCATGCATAATGGCCCCCCAAAAAAAATCCAGGGAAGAGAGGAGACCTTGCTAGCTGGAACTGGAGCTGCAAGAACGCTGGGCGTATTATAACTGCAACCTGTCCGTTTAAAGAAGGGCAAGAGCCTAGACATTTAAAATCATAATCCCGACTGCCTGTCCCCTTAATCTTCCATGTTAGGTCCTCTCACCATTCTGACCCCAAACAGGTTGGAGAAAACAGGGGTCTTTCAAACTGGGGGCCATCTCTGCGCAGCAGTAGTAAGGGAAAGGTGACCCTCTGTATACCTCCTTGGGACTCGCTGTCTTGACGCGAAGTACTGGCCGACTGCATCTCCTCGGGTCCCAGAGGCCCTCCTATAAAGGTGCCCGGGGAAGCAGTAGAAGGCGAGAGAAAAATGACAAGAAAGTCACATCTGTTCACATCCAAAAAAGCCCACACACAACTCAGGCACGCACCCCACGTCCCCGAACGGCGCCAGAGCCAGGACGCCCCGACTCTGACCCTCCGGGCCGTTCCCAGGGTCCCAGCCCGCCGTGCCGACGTTCACCTCCCCGCCCCTTCCTCCCCGAGGGCACGGCTCTGGGGCTCAGCCGGGTTCCTTGCACACAGAAGGAGCTAAAAAGCCGTTCAGCCTTCTACCCAGGGCACGGACCCGTGCGTCCCACTACCTCACCTTCTCCCAGCCGCCGCCTGCTCACCCACTCACGGACGCGAGTTCCCGCCGTCACGTCTTCAAATCCAAGTCGATCCCAGCGTGCTTTGCGCTCCAACCATACAAAACATGGCTGAGCTCAAGGCCCCTCCCTGCTCCCAGCATGCACCGGGCAGTAAGTCCGGCCTTTCTGTTGGGCAGGAAAATGGCGGCCTCCGGCACAGAGCCGCAGATCCTGGTACAGTACTTGGTGTTACGAAAAGATCTATCGCAGGGTCCCTTCTCATGGCCAGCAGGCGCACTGGTAGCGCAGGCTTGTCACGCTGCCACCGCGGCCTTGCACGTTCACCGCGACCACCCGAACACACAAGCTTACCTCCGGGAGCTGGAGCGCATGCGCAAAGTGGTGCTCGAGGTAAGGCGGAGCGGAGGGGTGATGAGGCCGAAGGGACCGGAAATGGGTGTGGTCTTGCGGCCCCGGCCTAATTTCGGGAGTGGGTGCGGCGTTAGTGGGACGAGTTTTATGCTTCGAAGTTTTGGGAAGGGCTTTAGGGTTGGAGCTGTCGCCAGGGAACGCTCCTTGGCTGGGCAGAGAACGTTTACTAATGTATCCCGCACCCCTCGGCTCTCACCTGCGTCCTACGCAGATGCCTGAGCGGGCGGAGCGTGAGGTGCGAGACCCCGCCTATTTCACCTGCGCCCAGTGTCGGCCTTTCAAAGCTGCCTTAACGAGTGCTGCCCTCTTCCTGTCCCGCAAAACCTATCCGGAAGTGATGGGACAGGGAGGTTTCTTACTGCAAACTGGAGTCAAACTGAAGGCTTTACCTGGGCATGATGTCGAATTTTTTGAAAATAAGTGTTAGCCCTAGTATAAATTGAACTTAGCATTTAAAATACCAGACTCCAGGGGTGTAAAATAGCTCTGTTTATTTGTGCAGTGACCAAACAGACCTCTTGACTGTCAGTTCTGCTGGAAGAGTATCCTTAGAAAAGATTTGCACAAGCATTTCCACAGGAGTACTTTACAGTGGAAAAAACTGTGGAAGTGCTAAATTTTCAATACTAGAGATTGACTAAACTATACCTTATAATGGATTATTACAAGCTAGCATATATGATGTTCTTGGACTGTATTTCATTGGCATGGAACAAATGACGTCATGCTAATTTAACTGTCTTATGTGTACAAAACGACAGATTTTGAAAGAAAAAAATGAAGAAAATACATCCAAATGTTAAGTGGGAGGTGGTGGAATTTTGGTTATTTCCTAGTGCTTTTCTATTCTTTTTAGTTTTCTACATTAAGCATATTTTATGAGGGGGAAATGCATTTCTTTGTCATTATGAAATTTATTTTAATAAACCAGAACCCTGAAGTAGAGTAATCCTTCACTGCTAGCTGACAAAAACATTAACAGTAGAAAATTGTTGGCAAGTGGAAAAATTAACACTTTGTGGTCCACTCACCTATTCACATTCCTCTAGTCTCCGGTTTTTCACGCCACAGTGGATTTATTTGGAACTATTAGGAGCTATTTCTTTGATCATACTCAGTCTAGAAGCTTTAATCTCTATCCATTTAAAATTTCATTAAAATATATCCAGTAGTTCAGGAGCTGTGTGTATTTTATTGAATGCTTATACCATTCATGCGGCACACAAAGTGTTAAGCTTGCTTCTGGAGTCATGCTATACATTTCTTTCTATAGCAGAGCTTCAGATAAGAGAAGCTCTCCTCCATACTTTTTCTCTTTGCCTTTTTTTTTTTTAAGATTTATTTATTTATACATACAGCTGGAGTACAGGCCAGAGGTGTGGAGTGGCGAGAGGCTTCACCAGAGACAGAGTGGGGAGCAGAACAGGCAGATCAGAAACACACTGCTGAGGGGAGCAGCGGGCGAGGCAGGAGAGGTCTGCCGCACCATGTGGGATTCTCCCCGGCTGGGCGTCGAACTCGCATTGCTGCTGCCGACAGCTCCACAGCCCAGCGCTTAACCGCTGCACCACCAGGGAGGCCCTTCTCTTCGCCTTTTGTCTTCCTAAATGAACCATTCAGTCTGTGTTCTGTGCTTTGCTCCTCATAGGCCCCCAACGAGACCACCCTAAAGGAGCTGGCTGAGACCCTGCAACAGAAGAACATTGATCATACGTTGTGGTTGGAGCAGCCGGAAAATATCGCCACGTGCATTGCACTCCGCCCCTACCCCAAGGAAGAAGTGAACCAGTATTTGAGGAAGTTCCGGCTGTTCAAATGACTGATATTATCAGTTGCTCATTTTTTTGAGTTGATGGGTTTGGAGAGCGGGGTTCTTTGGTTTCACTCTTGGAAAGGTTTCACCAGAGCTTCCCTTTCAGCGGCACGTGGTGAGTTTCCCAAGTGAGTTTCTCCAGGACACAAAGACATTAGTTATATTTAAAAGAACAGGCTTATTAGGGAAAGGAACAGAAGAATAAACAGTGCTTGCATAGACACTAGCAGGCAGGAAGAGCTTCCCCTTTGTGGGGGCAGGTTAGGTTTTATCATCTTTCAGTCAGGAGAGGCTCATCTTCATGGATGGCTTGTCTGTTGCTGATTTTGAATAACTAACTAGAATTTGAAAGGGACTGAAAATTCTACAGTGGGCTCAATCTCCATATCTTTACCTTCGGCTCAGCAGTCTGTTACCTGCTTGGATCTTATGTTTTGTGATGTAGGCTTTGGCGCCTATGGATTTTTGGTTATCATTCGGTTATTGGTTATGTTAATTCCTTCTACTTCCACCTTCTTGTGTGAGTCAGGTTCTAGTCTTGTGATGCCTTTTTAAGGTCTGTTTTCTCCATCACTTGGATATATTTAAATATCAGTTGGATCAAGAAGCTTCAAACCATCCATCCCTAAGGATCATATACTCCTTTTAATGGCCACTTGCTCTTCCCTTTAAAATATGACAGTTTCAGGCCTCCCTGGTGGCACAAGGGGTTAAGTCTCAGCACTATGAAGCTGTCAGCAGCCACTATACCTCTAGTTCCATCCCGAGCCAGGGAGCTGACCCCTATGGGCAGCAGACCACTTCTGTCTTGCCCACTGCTCCCCTCAGCAGTGTATTTCAGTCAATCCGCCTGTTATGTTCCCCATTCTGTCTCTGGTGAATCCTTTCACCCCTCCCCCACACTTCTGGCCTGCACCCCAGCTCTTGTATGCATAAATAAATATATCCTTAAAAAAATGACAGTTTCTTGAAGGTCAAACACGTGTTCACATTAAAGTTACCATTATAAGCACTTCATCTTATTTTTAATTATTAATAAGTTCAGATGGGGGAGAAGGTAAGCAGTAATATTGTCTATGGGTCATGGCTCAAATAGAAGATGTGGTTAAACTGCTATAGAAGTGTAAGGTTTTTTTTGGTTAGGTAATAGAGTTTTTCCAACCACCCACACGTAAAGCTTTGCCTTTGAACTCCTTATTTCTTACTTTCATGCACTTACCATATTTTATTGAATCCTGGACAACCTCAACTTTGATACACTATTTTACATGTTGTTAAGGAAAAAATACTGCCAATTAAATTAAGACATGCAACTAACTGTAAGATGGCATTTCAGTTTCAAAGCTGTTAAAATATGTATGTATCTACACACATATATCTCTTAGATTTGATGAAATTTGTCAAGTATTAGGACTATTTTCTTAGAGTTTCCAGGCTCTCATTTTGGTCATTAGAGTATCTCACTGTTCTTCTCACCTCTAGTGGATCCTGGTTACAATCCAACAAACAGCTTCCACCAGGTTTATATAGGATCACTGAGCACCCTGTTCAGTATATGCCCCTACGGCTCCATGGACTTAAGTCAGAAATCCTCAGCTTAGCCTTCAGCCCTCCACATTTAGATTTCCTACCTATCTTAGGTGAATCTTCTACTTCTCCCTTATCCAGACTTGTTGTTGTTCAACAAAGACAGTCTAGTCACTGCCCTTTAGTCTCTGGCCTGGGAGTCAAATGTTAGTTCTCTTTCCCTCACTTTTCTGTCTCAAACTATTTCCAGCTCAAGTGCTAGGACCTTCACAAAATCTTACCCAGCCAAAAATTATAGTTCTTTTCTCGAAGATCTGAAATATGCCATGTAATGTTTAAACTATTTCTATAAAAAATTGGAGGGGCCTCCCTGGTGGCACAGGGTTAAAGACAGCTCTGTGAAGCTTTTGCCACCACTGCAGCACAGGTTCTGTCCCTGGCGAGGGAGCTAAACCACATGGCAAGCAGACCTCTCCTGCCTAGCCCACTGCTCCCTTCAGCAGTGTATTTCAGTCAATCCGCCTGTTCTGCTCCCCACTCTGTCTCTGGTGAATCCTCTCACCAACCCCCACCCCTCTGGCCTACACTCCAGTTCTTGTATGCATAAATAAGTAAAAATAAATCTTAAAAAAAAAAAAGGTCTGAGTGAAATAGCCTGAGCTCAAATCCTGGCTCTCATACATTTAGGTTGTGTGAAATTGGGCAAGTCAATCCCAGAGCCCCAGCTCCTTTGTATATAAAACAGGAATTTACAGAAGTGCCGTGTGGGTTACATGTGTTAATCTGTACAAACCCCTGACAATAGCACCTAGGCACCTATGCATAAAAAACACGTTAAGAGGGGCCTCCCTGGTGGCGCAACGGGTTAAGTCTCAGCCTATGAAGCTATCGGCAGCCACTTCAGCATGAGTTCAATCCCCGGCCAGGGAGTTTCCCACATGGCGCAGCAGACCTCTCCTGCCCCGCTCGCTGCTCCCCTCAGCAGTGTACTTAAGTAGATCAGCCTGTTCTGCTCCCCACTTTGCCTCTGGTGAGTCCTCTCACCACACCACACCTCTGGCCTACACCCCAGTTCTTGTATGCATAAATAATAAATCTTTAAAAAAAAAAAAGACGCTAAGACACCGCGATCAGAGAGTCAAGTTAGCCAGTTGTCTGGCGGCCTTTCTGTTGGGAGTGCAGTCACCCAAGAACAGCAGGTCTTTGCTGCTACTTACTCCACTCAGGACAATTAGGAAAATGTTTCCAAGTGATACTTCATCTTTAAAAAATTTTTTTTTTTAAATTCTGAATTCTGCATAAAGATAAACTGATAAAGCAAGAGAGAGGAGTTGACACAGCCAGGAGATAACAGCTCAGGCAAATCCCTAAAGCAGAAGGCTGAGCACAAATCACAGACATTTCTATCTAGGCCCAGAAAGGCAGGGGCCTACATGCTGGTGCCGATAAGACAGCAGAAGGGCAGAAGCAGATAGCAAAAGACCATTATCATTTGCCCTGGATCAGTGGTTCTCAAAGTGTGGTCCTTGGATCAGCATTACCTGCATACTTGTCAGAAACGCAAATTCTTGAACCCTACACCAGATCTACTGATCCAGGAGCTTTGGTGCTGTCTGAAGCAGCCTGATCCCAGGAGGCAGCCAATCTAAAAGGTGAATAAAATGTTGTGATTTAGAATCAACACATTACGATAGTGTACTATGTGCTTATGGGAAGGAAGTCAAGAGGCTGAGCGAGAATCTAGCACTAAGAATGGTATGTCTGTCCTTGCATGGTAAGTTTACCAAAAATGATTAGCTCCAATAGAGAAAAGATTGCACTGCAAACCCTAGAATAGGCCTTGAGAGGAATGTCCATGCTCTGTTTTCTTCTAAGCACAAACTTGGTGAACATAGTGCTTCCATGGGGGCTAATCACACCTGACCACTTGGCGGTGCAGGCTGGCTTCACGCGCGTGTACAGACCCAGAGAGGCTTTGACGTGCCAGGGACCCGAGTCCGCGGAAGGCTGGGATTGAACACTGGGCTTTCATCGCTCCAGTTTTCTCTTCACCTCTCTTAGTTGGCTGCTAATTTGGTTTTCAGCCATCTAGACACAAGGGCATGACTTGAAAAGGGGTCATGAGTAGGTCAAGCACTAGGAAACTGTATCTTCCATTTCAAATTGGTTAATTGACATTCTGGATTCTAAATCAGCCTCCTGTGACTGTGAGTTGTGTGACTCAATACTCTAGAGCCCAATTATCACTGGATGAACTGACAATTGAGTTTCTGAACTTGTAAAGCTGAGGATCAGTGCGTAGGTCACCGCTTCTCCTGGGGCCGGCAGAATGCGGATGGCTGCCCTAGAGGCGCGTGTTAAAATTGCCAGTGTTGTTAGGGCCTCCCCGGTGGCTCAGCGGTTGAGCGCTGCGCTGTGGAGCTGCTGGCCGCGAGCGATGCCGGTTCGACGCCCAGCCCGGGAGAATCCCACATGGTGCGGCAGACCTCTCCTGCCTCGCCCGCTGCTCCCCTCAGCAGTGTGTTTCTGATCTGCCTGTTCTGCTCCCCACTCTGTCTCTGGTGAGCCCTCTTGCCGCCCCGTGCCTCTGGCCTGTACCCCAGCTTGTATACATAATTAAATAAAATTCTTAAAAAAAAAATTGCCAGTGTTGTTGTCATGTAATCAGCGTTCATCTTTCCCACAGATTGGGAGGTGCTGGCCTCGGGGTCTTCCCTCTTTCCTGCTTCCTGGTTGAGAATCCCGGCAGGGGTGAACCACTGATGCTGATGGGTTGGTGTGGAAGACGGCTGTGAACCACTCTCTGGTCATGTGTGCCTCCCCGTCCTCAGAGGCCAACTTTAACACAACCCCACCTTCTTCTCCACTTTAGGATCCAAACTGTCTTGAATGCTGGCCTAAGGTTATATTTTAGCTGTGGGAGGTTTGCAAGTGCCAAATAATTGGCACCAAGTTCTGAAACTAGCTTCTTAGGAAGCTAAAAGCAGATGAACAAACTAGGACTTACATTTCAATATAATGACTAACATTAATAGGGTAGAAGGTGTGGCTTTGTGTGATAGCCTCCATGGGCTTGCTAATTTCCTGTCCTAAGGAAAGGTGTGAGTAAGCAGGCCAGACACTCACCTGAGTTTCTCCTTTCTACTGGTCGTGTGGAGAAGTAAAGAAAGGACAAATCCTCCGCATTCAGTCTGTCAAGCTTTGATAGATTAGTTCCACTACCTGAGAAATAGGGACCAAAAACAGTCATTCATCCACCAGGTTATTCATTCCACCTATATGAGGAGGAGTAAAAGGTGAATTAACAGATTAGGAACATTGTTACTTAAGCTCACTCTGCAAAAGAAGAGGGAATAAAGCATTCCACTTCCGCCCCAACCTCAGATGTAAACATTTCTGAAAGAATGCTAGCAAGAGGGAGACTCATTAGGCAGTGGGAACAGGATGCCTTTGTTGGGAATGGGGAGGAAAGCTGGGATGGCAGTTGCAGTCTGTTGGAAATAATCAAGGCGCCAGAACGCAGGATGCAGCGAGCCATAAGTATGGTGTTACGGGCCTCTGGTGGCGCAATAGGCTAAGTGTCAGCACTACGAAGCTGTCCGCAACCACTGCAGCAAGGGTTCTCTCTCCTGCCAGGGAGCTGACGCATATGGCGCAGCAGACCTCTCCTGTCTCACCCCGCTGCTCCCCTCAGCAGTGTGCTTCAGTAGATCCACCTGTTCTGCTCCCTACTCTGTCTCTGGTGAATCCTCTTACCCCCCTCCCCCACACCCCTGGCCTACACCCCAGCTCTTGAATGCATAAATAAATCTTCAAAAAAAAAAGTATGGTGTTACTTCCTTCCAGTACAAACAGAAAGAGTACGGCAGGTTGACAGTCCCAGAGGACTTGAGAGTAAGGTTCAACTTTGCTATTTAATGGCTATTCAATTTTGCCTCAATTTCCTTACCTGTAGTTCTAATAGGATTCTCAAACAATACTCTCTAAAAGCAATAATAAATATCAGTACACAATTTGTCTTTCAATGCGATCATTACCCCTCGTTTTGTTGCCTGTGTGGATGTCAAATCAGGTCCTTGCACTGACTAGAAGTGTTGGGCCTCCCTGGTGGTGCAAGGCGTTAAGTCTCAGCACTATGAAGCTATCAGGAGCCACTGCAGCACCAATTTGATTCCCAGCCAAGGAGCTTCCCACATGGCGCAGCAGACCTCTCCTGTCTCGCCTGCTGCTCCCCTCAGCAGTGTATTTCAGTCAGTCCTCCTGTTCTGCTCCCCACTCTGTCTCTGGTGAATCCTCTCACCAACCCCACACCTCTGGCCTGCACCCTAGCTTTTGTATGCATAAATAAATAAATCTTAAAAAAAATAGTGTTAACAGCTACTGTTGACTTGCTATTGACCATAATGGGAATGTTTTTAGAGCTTCACTTGTAGTTATGTTACTTGTTAAGAATTTCAGAAAATATTCTGTATTAGATTAAGGAAGGTCCCTTGTGCCACTGGTTTCCTAAACTACAAAAATCATATATGGATTTTTTAACATAAAATACCTTTTCTGCATTTACTGAGATGATCACATGATTTTTCTCTGCTGTCACTGAGGTGAATTGCATTGCAAGGCTTCAAGTACTGAACCATCTTTGTTCCTGGAATAAACCCTGCTTTGGCAGGATTATTTAATGTGCGAGAGGTAGCCTAGTTAGGAGACCTGGGCTCCAGTTATCTTTCAGTCTCATTCTTTTAAAAATCAACTATATCCTGATTTCCCAATTTGTGCCTTCAGCCCCAACTGCTGGATTTCAGATCCATATATATCCAACTGCCAAGCTGGTGTCTCCCCTTAGATGTCCCGCAGGAATCTCATCGTGACATAGAGTTAATTCAACCTGCTCCTCCCCCAACCTGTTAATGCAAATTCTTTCCTTCCGGTTGTTATGGTCAAAAATCTTGGGTGTCACCTTTGATTCTCTCACACTCCACATCTGATCTGCCAGCAAGTACTGTTGTCTCTACTTTCAAAATATATCTAGAATCTGACCACTGCTCAGTTTCTCCTGCTACTTATAACCCTGGTCTGAGTGATCACCTCTTGCCTGGACTCTGCAATAGCCTCCTTCTATGGGTCAAGTTGCTTCTGCACTTGCTTTCTCTACCACTGTTCTCAAGACAAAAACCAGAGTGAGCCTTCTAAACTCTAAATGCTATCATGTCACCCTCCCCCAAACTCTTCCCCCCCCCTTCAAATCCTCTTATGGCCTCCATCATAGAATAAAAGCGGATATTCTTATAGCGGACTTCCAGGTCCTCACTACCCTGGCCTCATTATCTCTAGACCTCATATCCTACTACTCTCCTTATTCACTCTGCACTAGCCTCAGTGTTTGCACCTCTGCTTAGAAAGTTCTCCAGATTTCTATGACCTGCTCTCCTCCTTTAGCTTATCAACTGTCACCTCTGAAGATCTATTCTGACTTTCTTGTGTGTTTTTTAAAAAGATTTATTTATTTATGAATATAAGAACTGAGGTGCAGGCCAGAGTTGGGGGGGTGAGAGGATTCACCAGAGACAGAGTGGGGAGCAGAATAGGTGGATCTACTGAAATGCACTGCTGAGGGGAGCAGTGGGCGAGACAGGAGAGGTCTGCTGCACCATGTGGGTCAGCTCTCTGGCCAGAATCAAACCCAGGCCATAGCAGTGATAGCCCTGAGACTTAACCCCTAGAGCACCAGGGAGGCCCTCTTTCTTGTTTTAAACTGAAACCACTCTCCTCTAGAACTGCTCTGCCCCTCATTCCTTATTTCATTTTTCTCCACATCACTTTATCACCCAATACCATGTTTTGCTAATTTGTCAATCCACCTTTATTAGAATGCAAACTCCATTAAGGCAGTGTATTTTATTTTCTTCATCGATGTAGTCCCTGTACCTGGAAAATACTGGTACATTTTAAGTCAGTTATTTGTTGACTGAAATATGCATGTATATATATATATATTTTTTTATTTCTATTTATATATATTGCTATTACTATCAAATTAAAGATACTCATTTTTAAAAATAGCTATTGGGCCTCCCTGGTGGCACAAGGGGTTAAGTCTCAGCACTATGAAGCTATCAGCAGCCACTGCAGCACAGGTTCTATCCCCGGTCAGGGAGATAACCCACATGACAAGCAGACCTCTCTTGTCTCGCCCACTGCTCCTCTCAGCAGTATACTTCAGTATATCTGCCTGTTCTGCTCCCCATTCTGGCTCTGATGAAACCTCTCACCCACCATGCCTCTGGCCTGCACCCTAGTTCTTGTATGCATAAATAAATCTTTTTTAAAAAAGACCTGAAATTAAAATAATAATAATAATGATAATAGCTATTGTGCAATGTCTTAAAAGACAAGCTCTTAATCCAAAGATTCCAAGACTAACCACAACTTACTTTTGAACTGGAAATGAACAGTGACTGAAGTCATCATTTTATTTGGGGTTACAAAAATCACATATCAAAGACTTATATAAAACCTTAGTATTGGTTCATTACATTATTCTTTATACTTTCACATATGCTTGAAAATGTCCTTAATAAGAGAGGCTTAAAAAGCTTTCAAGAGAAGGTAGAATAAAATTGTGAAACCTAAGCTTAGACATGCTTGAATCTTTAAATAGAGTGTGTTTTATGTGGAGCCTTTTCCCCAGTTGATTTTGCTTGAACTTTAAAAGTCTAGCTTACTTAGTAATTATCATTTAAAATACAATTACTAGCATCAGAAGAATGTTAAAAAGGAATGCTAATTTTAAAAATGAATGCCTACTTTATGAAAGCTCGCAAGTTAAAAAGGACAGTGAACAGGAAATGTGCAGTCTAAAATTTGGTACAGACAGGGGTATGACAAATTACTTTAGATTTGAAAACAAACAAAGCAGAGCTGAGCAGAGATGGCTCTTCAGGTATGAGGAAAGAAATTTGTGGTAAGACATTTGTTCTGCTAGAGGAAGGTCTTCCACTGACCTTAACTTTGCCACTTAAGTTAAGCCACTCAGCATTCAGAGTCTCTAGTTTAAAAGGTCAGACTAGGGCCTCCCTGGTGGGACAAGGTCTCAGCACTATGAAGCTATCCACAGCCACTGCAGTACAAGTTCAATCCCTGGCTGGGGAGCTTCCCCCGTGGTGCAGCAGACCTCTCCTGCATCACCCCACTGCTCCCCTCAGCAGTGTATTTCAGTCAGTCTGCCCATTTCTGCTCCTCACTCTGTCTCTGGTGAATCCTCTCACCGCCCCCCACACCTCTGGCCTACCCCCAGTTCTTGTATGCATAAAATAAATCTTTAAAAGAATAATAAAAGGTCAGACTAATTGGGAGTTCACAAAGAGTCATCTTATTTTTATTTAATTTCATCATGAATTGCTTCTCAGTGCATTATATTACAGGTGAAAGCGACAGTAGGGCCTTCTATATACTCATTCAGGGAGAGAAAACTGGAGTTCTTTCTCCTGATTTGCCCCTTCTATTTTCTGTCACCAGTCAGCTGATTTTCAGTGAGGAAGTCATTTCTGAGAAAAACCTTTAAGCTTAAAAGGCTTAAAAGAAGTTTGTATCAATCTACAAATGTAAAACTCGAGAGCATGATGAATTAAGATAACTGCTAATTTTTCTGTACACTCTCCAAATGTATGGGACTTTCAAAATCTTCTAATAATAAGGACCTGTATTTGCTCACACTCCATGAAAAAAGAAAAAAATCCAGATAGAATCATGACCTTTTCTTGAACTCTTGGACACTTTTGGAACCTTCCATTAGTTCAACAATCCAGATGCTAGGGGGACAATTCAGTGCCTGGTCTGTCCATCAACTCCTTTTCCTTATTTAGGATATTGCTTCTGAATCTGTATCTTCAACCAGCACATAGGAGCTGATTTGTAGAACATTCTGAGGGGAGAAAAAAGAGATGTAGACTTTTTAAAGAAGTTTTTTTTTTTAAAGATTTTATTTATTTACACACACACAAACTGGGGTGTAGGCCAAAAGTGTGGTGTGGTGAGAGGATTCACCAGAGTGGGGAGCAGAACAGGTGGATCTACTGAAATACACTGCTGAGGGAAGCAGGTGAGACCAGAGAGTTCTGTTGCACCATGTGGGAAGCTCCCTGGCCAGGGATCGAACTCATAATGCAATGGCTGTTGGCTGCTGATAGCTTCACAGGCTGAGAATTAACCGCTTGCTCCACCAGGGAGACCCCCTTTTAAAAGAAGTTTTACACCTTGGTGGAGGAGAGTTATGTATATATAACCAAGTACCAAATAGAGGCCAAAACAATTGCAGCAAGACAGCATGAAAGTGAGGCCTAATCTAGCTCTAGCGTGGGGACCAGGGAAAGCTCGAAAAGTGCATCTAGATTGAGGCTTTGGAGAGTGAGTCAGAAGGAGAAAGCAGTATTATATGTGAAGAGAATGAATGTGACCTTGGAAGTAAGAACATACATAGGAAATTCTAGAATAAAAAACATTTGTTTAAAGAGGGTGTAGGGGGGAATGGAGCGGAAAAGGCAGGATGACTTCAGATAAACTACAGGCAAGAAACAGTCATTGACAGATTCCAAAGATAGTGTTTAGAAAGACTTCTCTGATGAGCATGTTGTTGGAGGTAAGAGGCATGAAGGTGATATATATATTTTTTAGTTTTATTTATTTATGACTACAAGATCTGTGGTGTAGGCCAGAGGTATGGGGGGTGGGTGAGAGGATTCACCAGAGACAGAGTAGGGAGCAGAACAGGTAGAGTGAATGAAATACAGTGCTGAGGGGAGCAGCGGGTGAGACAGGAGAGGTCTGCTGCGCCACGTGGGAAGCTCCCAGGCTGGGGATCAAACTGGTGCTGTAGTGGCTGCCGATAACTTCATAGTGCTGAGACTCAACCCTGTGCACCACCAGGGAGGCCAGAAGGTGGTCATTTTAATTGTCCAAAGGACTATAGTTTAATTCTGAATTCAGTGATTAATAGGCGTTAGAAAGGAGAAGACAGCTATGAGGCATTACAAAGGATAACTTCTTGGAACTCACTTAGTGAGATGAGTGGGAGAAAGCAGTTGAAAGTGAGCACTGAAGAATGATAATACAGTCAACTCAATGAAAGAGACAGTCTATTTGTGGGGCAGGAAGTCCCTTGGCTTGGGACCTAAGTTTGAGGTGCTCTGGAGGGTGGCAGGACCCATTCAAGGAGTAATGTTCACTACATGAACAGTGAGAAATTCAGGACTGGATCTTGAGCACACTGCCCCGAACAGTGGACTTGAGATGCCTACAAACATAAGTGACTTCAAGGGAAAGATGAAAGTTTTTAGGGGGAGTAACTTTCTTGGCAGCTTACCCCATGCAAATTGAAAATATGAAAAAATATTATTTTAATAAACTCAAAGTTAGTGCCTAGATTTACTTCAAACTTTCCTACAAGCTTCCAAGGAACTTGAGTTCCAGAGATCAATTTTTAATTCATCAGGATTCCCAGCTTCTAAGTGTCATTGACTAATGGTGCTTCTCCTCTCATGGCTGTAATGTGCTGCGCAGAGCGGCAGGCTTCACCCCAGAGCCCACGGACTTACTCTTGGGTCCAGCACTGCTTGGCCCAGCACTGAGCTTGCCTCACCCCCTGTGAAACAGGGCTGCAACCACCTCTAATTGCTTCACCGGATTTTGAAGATCAAATGATATGTCAGTGAAAGTGCTATGCAAACCAAAAAGCGTTAGCATAGCATACCCCGGTGGAGTAGAAATGAGAAATGTTTCTTCACTGAAGCAGAATTTCCATTACTAGGAAGAAAGACACTTCAGGCAGGAGCTGTCTGTGCATCCCACACTGTCTGTTCGAGTGGGTTCTGTAATGGCTCATCAAAAAGTAGAATATCAAAACTTTGGTCTGAGACTTTTTGTTTTATTCTGCACTTTAGAACCTGAGGACATTGGAGTTGGAGGAAAACCTGATGGGACTGAAATTGCTCCTTTTAACACTTTAGTTCTTCCTTTCTCAGGTCACTGTCTTCAGGCTTGCCCTGGGCACGGCTTAGTTCTGCTGCTTGCGCAAAGTGCCCAAGTTCTGTGACAAGCACCAACGATCACAAAGCCAAACTCTAGCAAACGGGGAAGACATTTTGAAGGATTAAGAGTCAGAGCAAAGTGAATGCTTCCATGATCTAATCCAAGAAACCCCAAAGAAACTTATGGTTCCCCAAACCGTAGGGGGATCTGGAGGCCTCAGTTCTGCTGCCTCACAGAAAGGACCCTCTATTTTCCAAATTTTTTTTTTAAGCTGACACTGGAGTTTTACTTCAGTTTCCACATTTCCTGTTAGATCTATAGGGACAGAATGCAACTTCCAAACCCGCAGTGGACACCCTGCCTACCTCATGCCAAAACTCACCCACCATGGGTCTCCACAGGGCTCATTGCTCTCAGAGAAGGGTTTGGATCCCCTCATTTAGGTTCTTGAGTTCTTGCCCCTCTTGTCAAAGCCTGTTTCTAAAAGTTATTTCATGTAAGAAGACATTGCCTGTGGTCACAGCGATCGGTCTGCAAACTCCAAACCAGTCCTCAGTCGTAGCTCAGGATAGTGAATCCCAAGTCAGAATTAGAAGACTTCTTTCAAGTCCCAGTCCACCAATAAACAGGTTTGTGTCATAACCTTTTCATTTTTTTTCCTCTTACAACTCTCTCAAAGGCCCGCAGACTCAATGAGATAGTGTACTTACAAGCACATTACAAATTGTTACAGTACAAATTTATTTTCTATGTATGTTTTAAACATTGTATGTGCCATAACAGATTATTGCATAAAATATATACAACATGCCTTTCTGGCTGAATAGTGTTAGTTATGAAAAATACCTTAGCTATTGGCTGGTACAATTTCCAAGTGAGAGTAACATGTTTCTCCTAGAGCCAAAGACTGATTGAAATGACTCTCTATTCCACTGGCTGACATAAGTCTAATAATGTTTATGAGAACTCAAGAACACTGGGTAACAATTAAAAAAACAGTTCTCTGGGGTTCCTTCCTATCTCCAGGCCTTCACATGTGCTGTTCCATAGAATCTCCTCCCCCTCTTCTCACTGAGTTACTTCTCACCATCCTACAAACCTCACTGCAAGTACCATTTTTTCCCTCAGGAAAACCTTCCTTGATTGTTGACAGGGTTACACTCCCAAAGAAACTTCTAAATCTTCTTTATACTTTATGCCATTTAATCCAATTGTAATTTAATCCAATTACATGTAAGCTCCGCTTTCCATGGGGATCTGAGCTTGAGGAGGGCAGCGTCCATGTCTGTCTGGAGCCTCCCACATCCCGAGTGCCTTGGATAATGGCAGTAAAATGTGTTGAATGAATGAATGAGGTCAGAGGTTTGCATTTCTTCAATCTTAAGAGCTCTTGAGGCAATGAAAGGAAAATATATAAAGGAAACTAATTTAGTGCTGGCAAAAAGGTTCTGGATGGAGGAATGCTTCCTTTGGCAGTTTTCCCTAATAAAAAGAATTTATAGGCTTAATTAAAATCATCAAGATATTTTCCAGCGGTACAGGAATGGTCATCGATCAAGCTTGCTCTAATTGTTCACTTGAGTCAAGTGGAGCTGCTCTTCTGGGAAGAACAGTTAACGTCAACAAGGAAATCAGCACAACTTTGTTTGTAAGCAGACAATTGTACATTCTTTCTCTATCAGGGCCCAGGAGAGTTTTTAGGTAGGAACTTATCTTAGGCAAACCATAAAGATGATGAAGTTTTTTATATCAAGCCCACTTTTTCCTCAGTTGATTCTATTTATTTTTCTAATGGCCTCCTTACCCCTGAGGATGTTTAAATCAATGTTCAGCCCCATCTAAGAGAGGTATCATTTTTACCTCATCCTAACTTCAAGGAAAAAAGGTTTTGCTCCCCCCATGAGTTCAGACAGTAACTGTCGAATCTGTGTGCAGTTATGCGTAGGAATGTGTGTGGGATATACTCCTTCCCCTGTGCTCTAGAACTGCATTTGCTTATCCTCCTAGGTCACGTGTTGGTGGATTTAGGCTGCCTTAAAAACACCCAGTAGCAAGGCCTGGATTTTATAAAATGCATAACCAAACTGATGGAGCCTTTTCAGGTAAGATTCCTATCTTTATAATCTGTGTCATAACAGCAATGAAGGAGAGACGTATGGGTGTTATTTTGTGTCTATGAAGTGCTGCCTGAATCAGGTCTTCTGGGTAAAGAAACAGCAGGAAGGACCCAGAGCATTTAATCATCAGATAAATGGCCAAAGTTAGAATTTCCTCTCTCACGACTTCACTTTGACTTTCCAAATTTCACTGGGATGGTTCATAAAAGGGTGAACTAGAGGATTTTGGCTTCCTTTCTACACTTCAAATACTCATTTGTCTTTATGGGTTGTGGCAATTCCTGCAGGATATAGGTTTCAGTTCTTCCCTGTAAATGAAGAGGCAGCCCATGAGGTTGTTAAACAAATTCTATTCAGTAGCTGGAAAAGTTAATTTCCTGTAGAGTGACAGGAATTACATAGAAGCAAGCAATTTTATTTTCCTCAAATGTAGCAATAATTTTAATCTGTACATACATAAAACAAACAGTGCAATTATAAAACCTTGAAGGTGACATGCATACTTTAAGGTGCAGCTGGGATGGGGAGGATGTTAGCATCTCAAATTTTCCTTACCATTTTTTTTTTCTAGTTCCTTATGCAAAAGTACTGAGTCAGGAAACTTCATTTGGAATGCTGAAGTTAAAAAGTGGACTTCCTGAAGTCTGCACGACTAAATATCACAAACAAAACAGAAATGACCTCCTAGAGCAGTTTGGTAGGGACCAGAGTAATATGGCTGAGCTTTCAAGCTGGGAATGAATGAAATCAGGGATGCAGTTTCTGAGAAACTTAGAGATAATGTTTGTAACTGAGTGTCCTATTTCTGTTTCATAGTTGCTACCCACATGAGCCCTTCCACCAATCTTTTTATTCCGTGTAGTTTCTGAATAGATGCTGTTCAATGGAGTTATCTGTAACTAGGGGTGGTGAGATGCAGAAAGGAGAACCTGGGAAAATGGCTTCTTCCTTGATGTCTGAGTCCATGCTCCTCTTCCACTGGTAGTTCTTATGGCCTTTTCTCTGCTGTGGAAGCAGAGGTAGCTGGTGCATGTCAGATGTTGTCCTCAACACAGGCCCAGGGGCACAGGTAAAGGCGAATGATGGGGCTCTACCTTTGCTTCTTCCACAATACCTTTCTCAAGCTTTCCTGGCCTTGCAGTTGAAGTTCTAGAACTAAAAAGTCAGTTCACTGGGTCCTTGACTCAGAGGCCAGGATGAAACAGGATGTGGCCGAGTGACAAGACACAAAGGTAAAATATAGTACCGATTCGCCTCAGAGCATAATAGAGAAATTTCTGTTTGCACTGATGAAAATTCAAATTCCCAAAGTCAAGTTAAAAAAACTGAAGACTTCTTTGAGTACTAGTTTTTCTCTGTACAAGTAGCCTGTGCACTTCTGGTGAGAATTCCTTGCACTGCTCTCGAGTTAGATGATCCCAGGGACGTTCTAGGGCGATGTGCTCTAGCTCATCTGGAACAGCTCTTTCTGGCAGTGGCATTTTTATTTGAACCCCAAAGTAAATCCATAACGTGGTGTCACAGTTATTAAAATAATGAAATATTATTAGCCAAATGTAACTGCAATTCAATCAATGTTATATTTCACACACATATTTAGAAAAATCAAGAGTATAATAAAATCTTAAAATTAACAGATGGAAATCAACTTCTACAAGAAATCAAATATATTTACAGTGAGATTTAAAGGGAAAAATAAGCTACTAGGATCATAAATTTAATTTTATTTTAAATAACTTTAGCTACCTCAGCTGTTAATACAATAATAGCAGAAAGAACAGGCTGCCTTTTTCCCCCCAGATTTAATCAGAAAATTGTATCTACAATAATTGACATAACTCGCTTCTTGTCCTTCACCAACCTCATCAAAATTATTGCATTTTCCCCCAAACTGTATTTTTTGGATTCCTCTATGATTATACTCATTTTGTCCTCGTTCCTGGAGGCATCTCGGTTTAAATCCATCTTTAAAAAAAGGAGAAGGGGTACATATGTGTAGGCAAAATATTGTCTTGAAGCCAACAGATCTAGAGTTGCTAGAAGAAGCTGATTGTACACACAAGCTGCCTGGGGTCAGGGAGGGGAGGGCTGCTGATTCAGAGACCCGCGACGGCTGCTGACGGGCAGGCAGACTCGGCCCACAAGACCTGTCTTCCTCGGCAGGGTCAGACAGAGCCGGGGGAGGCGAAGCTTCATCTTCCCCCTTGGAACTGGTTTTGGTTCTCCTCCAAAAGCCTTCATCCAGATAAGAAGCCAATGACTGATTACAAAAATAAGAATAATTAAATTTGGCTCAAGAAATAGATTGTCCAACTGTTCTGCCTTGTTCTTTTTTCAATATCCAAGGCCTTTACAAAGAAACAAAAACATCTCTCAATCTCCCAACAAAAGTGAACTCTTTTTTTTTTTTTTGCTCCAAATGCTACGACCTGAAGAATGGCTGCAGATTGAGATATCAAAAATCTCAGAAAAATATATAATATATTTGTATATCTCTGTATGTCTATTATTTAAATTTCACATTCCTTTAAAAGTGGTTATTCAGTCAGTAGCTGCTGAAGGAGGCTCTTCTGCTGGGCCTGGGGGGTCTGTGGTCCTGCCGTGGGTTTTTGAGTTCCCAGTGGACCGGGCTGGTTCAGGTAAGGGTCCCCGCCTACCAGATTCACTGTACACTGGACGTCAGCAAACACCTGAACCTGTTGCACCTGCTGGAACACAAATAAAAGATGTGTTTAGACAGAAGGGTCTGCCCCCCCGGCTTATGAGTGGGTACTACTTGAAGTGGAAACTCACTAGAGCATTCCTCTAGTCTGTAGTCACCACAGAGAAGAACTCTTCTGTCTTCTTGTCCTACAAAAAGAAAATCGCTGCACTCATTTTGCTCAGGGTTCTGGAAAGTTCACACTTTAAAATTAATATCAAAATTGGAATGGTCAAGCCTCCTACAGGGTTGCCATCAGTACTGAATGTGATCATTACTGCTAATCTTGCCAAGATTGGGAAAAGCCCAGTTTCAGTCTGGGTATCCAGTGGTGGGTTTAAAAATATGTATGTTATTTGAAAAACTGGTTTAATAGCACTCTATGGATGAATTGAATAGATCTTTCAGATGTTAGGAAATTAAGGGCTTTAACCCAGTATTAGCAAAACAAAACCACCACAACTAAGTAATAGGACATCAGCATTACTAAAGCTAATGTCCAGATTTGAGTGGTATCTAAATCTATTACATAGCTCCTTTACACTTGCCTTTAAGAATTACAGCAAAATATTAGTAGAACAATTTCATATTTAACTTCTTTTTCCTGATAGACAATCCATTTAAACAAATGAGCTAAAAATAATGGTAAACAGCTAGCTGAGAACAGTGTGAATTTTCCCTTTAACTACTTCCAGTAATAACACGTTTTCCTTAAAAATGTCTAAAGTTGCATAGTTCTAGCATTTTCTATTGGGAAAACAAAGCCAGAAGTTAGTCTTTACCAATCAGCCTTATTCAAAGTCATTTGCAGAACTGATTATGGCCAGTATCAGTGAATGTTCCAAGCCAAGAAAAGAGATGCCTTCTATGACATCCAAGAGCATTTGCTTCTGGCAAACTTTTGCCTCATTTTACTAAGTCCATGAAGTACTGTAGATCCGTCATACATTTTTTTTTTTGATCATTTGTTACTAATTCATGTCAATTATACTCAACTTTTGGGAAAATTTCTATCCTAATTGACTAAAAGTTGTCTTCCATCAGTCTTCATTGGCCAAATGCCAAACATCCTGACCACCCAACTGCCGCATCGGTCTGGTCCATCCACGTCTCCACTCTACCATCTTGGGCATCACTTGAGTTGAGCTATCTTAATCTGATAAATTAAACTTCTGGTTAAATTAGTATCATTTCTTTCCTATCCTCTTCTTTCTCTAGTTTCCAAATTTTGTTCCTTGTCCCTGTATGTTCCCATTTGTCTTTTCCTTTTGGATTCTTTCTCCAAAATACACCTCCTCTCTGTCTGAGTCTATTCTCTGCCTCTGTTCTTATCTGCACCTGTGCTTCCTAATGTCTCATTCCTACTGTTTGCTTCCAGAGCTCCACCCTGGCCTTCCTTTTACCCCACATTAACAAGCCCCCCTCTAACCCTTTTCCTGCTTCTTAATTCTCTTTGTTCTCCCCTCCTCTCCTTGGTCCTGCCTCCTCCCCATTCCAACTCTTCAAATACAGTCAGACCCCAATTCTCCCCAGGTTCTCTTCTCCTTATTCTTTTCCTTCTCTTTTTATGCACATCTGTTTCCCCATTTCTGTCAAACTCACTTTCCAGCTTCCATTGGGCAAATAAAAAACATTGGGGCAAATAGAGATTTCGTGATGGGCTCAACAGAAAGATTTTGCTACTGAAACTTAACAAGAGCATGAAATACAGTGCTTTTCGGTGCTGACTTTAAATGCATAAAACAAATGAGAGAAAATTCTGCTCTTTCAAAAAAGATAATGTATTCTGAAATTTAAAAAATCGAAGCAATTAAATCAAACTTTAAAAAGTACACATTTCAGTCATTTTGAACTGTTAATTAAAAATGGGGGCCTTAGATCAGACCTCAAAGGACTTATGCTATTGTCACACCTTCACAGACAGGCCAAGCAACATGCAAACAAAGCTTAAGATTTGCCCATTTGGAAGAACAATGCAAGAACTTAGTCTCAACCTCTTAAGATTTCTCAGCACAATTTTAACTTCAACTCACATAATGTCCTGGGGCTCAGAAACTTTAAAACTTGGTTGTTTTATTTTAACTAATTTGTTAAGTCACTATAGGTATGAGACATTAAAAAAAACTTCTTGTGAAGGAAGACTTCATTTTCCCCATCACAAAACCCCTCTCTTCACCCTCACAGTATTAAAACTCTGTCTCCCAGTGTTCAGACTACAGACATGGCCTTCTGACTCCTCCTCCTCCTCCTGAGCTGGCTGCCTACTGCTCCTTTCCACTCTTCTCCCTCAAACGAAGCCTGCACTGGCACATTTATCACTCTTCTCCTTCAGGGATGATACTTCACCTGCAGGAATGAATCCAAATCCCTTAGATTCATTCAAAGTGCCTGGAAATTTGCCCTAATCTACTTTAACAAGTTTATTCTCTATGAATTCTTATTACAAACATGTTACCATCAGTGGATTTTGTTTCCTGGGACTATGCTAAGGTCTTATTGTTTCCGTCTCTGTGCCCTAGGTCCAGTCCCCTAACTTCCAAGTCTAGGGAGTCTTCTCTCCACCTCCAATGACCACAAGAGCTGTGTCCTTTACTTTGCCTTCCTAGCTGACCTTCAAGAGCCATCTCCTATGTAGAGTTTTTTCTGACCTTCTCAGTAATCCTCTTGTGATATGTACAGTGCTTATTACTTTAACATAAATCTGAGTTGGCTTTCTCTGATTACGTGACAATACATGTGTATATGTGTATATGTCTGATCTTTCAGCAGGCCCTAAGTAGGCTGGCAGATAGAGCGTGACTCTGGTGTTGACAAAAGGCCTAGATTTAAAGCAGCTCTGCTGCTTGCTGCTTTGTGAATGGTGCATGCAGCTAAACCTCCTCAGGTTCAGTTTCTTCATCTGCAAAGAAAGGGAATACTACCTGCTTCATAGCGTTACAGGGAGGCTTACACAAGATAAAAACAGTGCCTAGCATAGTATCTGCCAAGTCATAAGCATTTCACAAAAGAAACTTCCTTTCTTCACTTCTTTAGACAGTTTACCTAAAGAGCAAACATGTCTCCTGTTTCTTTGTATCTCTACCTTAGCATACACCTTAATAAAAAAAAATATTAAGAGATTAACGATTAAACCAAAGTGACTGAAGTGAATTTGTTAATATAGCTAAGTGGCCATCCTTGCTTATTTGTATTATTTTGTAACAAATTTCTAAAAGGAAACAGGGCACACAGCAGATTTTCTATTTTGTATGAATTTAACTGAGAGCTTTTGAGGTATGTTGACTACACATGTGTATTAATACTGTATTTACATAATAACAATTAGTGGCCACCTTTTGTGATTTCTTTAGACTGCCTGAACAGTGGAATAAGCCTTATGGAAACTGATCTCTTTGAACCTCTCCACAGTGCTATACACAGACATCGTGTTAGTGCTGTGGTTGTACAACAGTTCAGGAAGGTTCTCTAACATGCCTAGGATGACATAGCTAAGCAGGATAGAGCCAGGATGCACGTCCAGGTCTGACTCCCAAGGGCAAGTTCTTAACCACGTTGCTACACAAAATTCCCTGTGTTATCTAGAGCACATGTGACAGCTCTGGGCTTAGACTTTTCTTACTGACCTGGGTTCCATCTGCTTCTGTTTTGAGAAGGTCAGTGGATGAGAGCTGGTTGCAGTAGAGGCCTGTGTGTCTCAGGGCTGGATCATTTATCTATCAGAGATAGATATAAGACCAAATTACAAGCTAGTTGTTTAAGTTGAAGACCAAATTCTTCAATGAAAAACAATCTCACTGACAGAAAAGTACAAGGAGGTTGGCAGAAACAAAAAGCTGAGCATTTGCTGTACTGTTAGAAGTCAGGACAGTGGTCCCCTTTGTGGGACCGTGAGGAGAGCCTTGGATTGATGGCATGTTCTATTTCTTTACCTGGGTGGTTGTTATAAAGGTGTGCCCAGTTTGTGAAAATTCATCAATTGTACACTCTTCTGTATATTCTTACATACGATAAATAAAATTCAAAAGGTTAATTTACACACAGACACAAAAGTTCATTAGTAAAAGACTTCTAGCATTCAGTCACAGGGCTCAGATTTATTCTCTGCCTGAACTGGACAAAATATATGGAATATAAAAACCTGAGAAAAATATATGAAATGAAGGCACTCAAGGCATTGGACAAAAGGCAACGGAGGAGAGTGATCCCTATGGGTTGGGAAACAATTGATTTGAATCCTGGGACTTCCCCAGTCCCCTGTCTGGAGAGAATTTCCAAGTTGCAGCACTGGGACAGGAGACCCAAGCAGAGCCTGGAAGACCCCTTGACTTAAGAGGAGCCGTGGGTCTGCGATGGCCGAGGGAGCTGCAACTCACAGGGCAGAATATCAGGGGAGACCTTGGCCAATAGGATCCAACAATGCAGCCATAAGATAATACACCACGACCAAGTGGGATTTATCCCAGGGGCACAAGGATGGTTCAACATCCGAAAATCAATCAATGTAATCCAACACATCAACAAAAAGAAAAATAAAGACCATATGATCATATCAATAGACGCTGAGAAAGCATTTGACAAAGTACAACACCCATTTATGATAAAAGCCCTTGAAATCCTTGGG